>PVIJ01007301.1:0-83669 GCA_004024925.1 Scalopus aquaticus | reverse complement strand
TATCAGTCCTTTATCAGATGTATTGTGTGCAAAGATCTTTTCCCAGTTGGTAGGGTGTCTGTTAGTTTTGGTTAATGTCTCTTTTGCTGTACAGAAGCTTTTTATTTTGATATAATCCCATCTGTTTATATTGTCTTTCACTTCCTTCGCTTTGAGGGATGTGTCTTTCAAGATTTTGCTGAGATGTATGTCATGTAGATGCCCAATAATTTTACCATAAGTTTTCAGATAATTCCTTTTCTCATGAATTTTGGGACACAGGGCATTGTGTGGATCAGAACATGAGACTATTTCATGACCAATTATACTATGAAAGATATTTTATGTATAAGGAAAAAATCATCAATTTTGTTTTTACTGGTTCACCAAAAATGAAATAAAAGCCACAAAGTGTCCTTCGTTACTTTCAGTAAGGTTGTACCATATGACCACTTTAAGAAAAACAGAGACAAAGGAGATACAATGTTTTGAAAGTGGTGGGAAAAAGCAAATGTAATTGTTAAGGACAAAATGTGTTACAATAATACTGAGGAGACCAGGAAATGTTTTCCTACCTAGCCTCTGAAATTCAGGGAGGTAACTGTTTTGTTATGCTGAAACATTTGGCAATGCCTACAGCACCTTGTAGCAATATAATTTTCTGATTAAAAAAGAAATATGTGCTCATTGTAAAGGAGGGTGAATGGGGCATGTACACATACGGGCTTGTGAGGTTGTACTCCCCTTATTATACAGATATGTAAACTAATGGCAAATCAATAAAATTCAAAAAAGGCCACTCATCCTTTGTTTGCCTAAGAAGACAATACATGTTTAACATTTAATTTGTTGTTCTAAATAAAGTCATATTTCACACACAAGAATAGCACATTTGGAATGATAAAATACAATGTAAATTACTGTATCATCAGTCAGGAATAACCATCACTCATTTAGTTCTTTGTACTGGAATTGATTAGAATTGTATCTTTCACATAACCCAATATTGCTTTATGACGTGTTAAGTCATGACTAAGGCCCATGGGCCAGAATCAGGGTGGATTCGTGACTGAGTCCTCGGACTTAGAATTATGACTTTGTTGTTAAACGAAGTAGCTAGTACAATTGAACACTTGCTTTTAGAAACTGCGAGGGAGACTGAAAACCACTGAAGATCATTTTCATTTCTAGTCGCCACATCTCTCAGTCACACGTGATAGGCAGTTGCTGTGACATACCTGAGTTAGTGCTTCATACAGACCCCTGAGAAGAGCCCATTTTGCAGTGTGAGGTAGACACAGTGAGGTTCCAGAACCCATGATTAGAAACCCTTTAGTCCCGCAGGGAGCTCAAGTGCTTGTGGGTCTTCTCCATGGAGGTTCAAACCTAAGATCTTAACTCGTTCTAGCTGAATGATCTTACACAAATTATCCTCTACAGGACACAGTATTTTAATATGAATATTTTACCCCTATTTCACTGCAACTCAGTAGGAATTAATTGGTGTAATGCATATAAATTGCCCCAAATATAATTTTAAGTGCAAAATAAATATTAGCTCGTTATTATTATTTGTTATTATTCTTGCTACTATTATTACCAGCAGTTTTGACTAGTTCAAATAAGTGTAAGTCTCAGTGGAAAGCAATCATGAAAAATGTCACTTTTTCTCTGGTCACAGCTTTTCGTTGTTCTTTTGGTCTCCTTTTCCAATTCCTTAGCAATATCTTGAGGAAATTGTTTAACTTTCTTGTCTCTTTGAATTATTAAAATGCAGTCCTACTTAAAAACTGCCTCAAGTAATTTAAATCTCATCTCTTGCTGCCATACTGTCTTCACCCCCAGCAGGCTTGAAGTGGAGGTCTACCAACAGATGGTAGAATTGGTTCCAACAGCTCTTCCCTGCTCCCTCTTTTTTTTTTTTTTTCAATTTGTAATTCTTTTTACTGTTATTTATGTCTTTTACATTTTGTATTCCCCTTGGGCAGCCCACCACCAATTCACCCGTGATCCCTCTCCATGGTCGCCTGTATTCTCCTCTCTTCCATTTTGTGCCCTTATCCTCCCCTCCCCCGCCCCCTACCGCTGAGTGTGTCTCTCCCACCCGGCCTCCCTATAGTCCTGTTATAAGTGAAACCATTCGATATTTTTCTTTTTCTTTCTGGCTTATTTCACTGAGTATGATTCCCTCTAAGGAAAGCTGTATGGCGATTCCTCAAACTGCTAAACATGGAGCTCCCATATGACCCAACAATCCCACTTTTGGGAATTTACCCAAAGGACACAAAAACACTAATCCGAAAGGATACATGCACCCGTATGTTCATTGCGGCACTGTGCACAATAGCAAAGGTATGGAAGCAACCCAGATGTCCAAAAATAGATGATTGGATCCAGAAGATGTGGTACATATACACAATGGAATACTACTCAGCATGGAAAGAAGATAAACACATGCAATTTGCAGCGACATGGATGGAATTAGAGGGAATCCCTGCTCCCTCTTAAAGACCCAACAACCTGATTGGTACAAGCTGTCGAAGGAAAAGGACAAGTGTTTATTACTGTCTCATTCTCACTGGCTAGTCCTGTGGACTTGTCTCTATTGGTTCTTGCTTCTTTGGATGGTCATGACTGGCCTTCTGTGCCTCAGGCAATGTTGGTTCCCTCATGATAGGCTGTCTTGAGTGTTCTGAGAGGGGACCCAGAGTTATCTAATGTAGCTCTCTGGATCACTGTGTTGGTTTGCTAGAGCTGCCACAACAAAATACTGCGGACTCAGTGGCTTAAGCAATAGATATTTAGTGGCTTGCAGCTCTGAGGCTAGAAGTCTGTGTTCAGGGTGTCAGTGGGGTTCCTTCCTTGGCTGTTACATGTTGGACCCATCATGCTGATCTTTGCCTTCATCTTCACACACCACTCTCCCTGTGTGCATATGTTTGAGTGCCCGTTGACACTATTTATTGGATTAGGACTCACACTAACAACCTCATCTTAACTAAATACAGATGCAACCTGCCTATTTCCAAATACTCACATTTAGAGGTACTGGGGCCTAGGGTTTCAACATCTGAATTTAAGGGAGAAACAGCTCAACCCATAACAGGTAACATGAACCATCCCCATGACATCCAGCTCTTCTCCAAGCTCCTGCCTCTGTTAGCACAATCTTGGCAGATGATGGGATGGGTCTGTCCCACTGACTTGTGCATTGTTACACCTGTGTTTATGGCAGGGATTCAGTACCTAGGTTCCTTAACCCCCATTCTCCCAGTTCAAGAAGATGCATTGTATAAACAGAGATGTTCCTCACCTCTTCGTGCTTCTGAGTAGTTGAGCTTGCTACGCCTTCCAAGCCAATACCCTGGCAGAAAGTCTACTTGAACCCCAAAACATTGTTTGGCCTTCCATATTTATTAACTCCTTATACTGGTTGCTAACAAATGATTATCATGAAGTAAATATTTTACTGCCCCCTCCCTGAATTTTGTCAGTCTGGAAAGCAGGAGAACTATGTGGGAAGAAATACGAAGGCAACTGGGCAGGGTAGTGATTCTTCACTTAATTTCCTCCAAGGCAAAGGCAGGACTCGGTGTGTCTGCTCTGGGTTGCCCAGTATGACACATGGGCTACTAGGGTTCACTCTGTGCAGATACTCTTGTGTTTATTCCTTCTTCATTTTAAAGTAAGTCTTATTTTCAACATATCACCCTAATATTTTTAGTTTGCAAAACTGGTTCTAGTTAGTTTTCAGGAAGACACGACGGTAGGTTAGGAGGTAGAGGGTTATTTGAGAGTGAGAATAAACACTTGATCTGCTCAAAAAAATCGGTCTTCTCTGATAGGCACTCTGGGCCTAAAAATTCTATTTGTCAATTCAAAAACTGGATAGAGGTAAAGCAGAACTAGAAGAGGTGATTTTTTTCCCTAAGATCTGAGAAGAAGTAAAATAATCCTGGCCAGTTTTACCATTTCTCCAAAGTACTGGTTCTCAAAATATGTTCACTGGGTCAGCAGCATCAGCATCCCCTGGGACCTTATTAGAAATGCAAATGCTCGGGCCCCACTACAGACCTACCAGATCACAAACTCTGGGAGGGGGGTCCAGCCAGCTGTGCTTTTAACAAGCTCCCAGGTGATTCTCTTGCACACTCAAGCCTGAGGAGTGCTGCTCTAAAACAGAAATTCTTAAACCTAGCAGCACATTAGGACATCTGGGACCCCAAAAATACCCTAACCCACAACAGTAGACCACAATATCCAGGGTGGGTTCTGGGTTTCTGAGTAGGGGTATTTTTAAGGATGTTTCCAATGGGCAACCAGGATGGAGAACCACTGCTCTAAGTCAGCAGACTCACCACTGCTCTGAAGAGTTCTTCTGGGGCCCCCCAAGATGAGAGTGGGCCCAGCTGCCAGGACTTCGGGTCCCCACCCTAGTTCACCTGGTGCAGATGAACATTTATCTATTTTCTACACTTGGCTTTAGTGTAATGGTTTGTTTGAACAAAGGTTTCTGTGGCTAAAACGTACAAACATGAACTCTCTGAAGGGTAATAAATTGTAAAAGCAAAGAGCCCTTATTTCCTTCTGATTCTATTTTATGGAGAAGGTGAGACAGTAAAATAAATATATCTGGAGCTTATCAGGAAAGAATAGCAGCAGGAGGCTTCTCGTGAGGTTTTAGGAAAGCTGAGGTTTTGGAAGGGACTAAAGTGCATGGAAAAATTTGTGTGGGAAGTTTAGGAATGTGTTGTACTGTTCCAATTGCTCGATGATTCCCTAATCTGATCCTCTAAAACCCTTGCTTGTTAGAACATAAATTATACCATCACAGATTAAAAACATGTTCACCTTCTGAAAAATAATTCATGATATTAAGGGACAAAGTAGAGAATTTTTTCCCTGATCTTGGTTAGTCGGCATCAAATCTCTGAGCAAAAAAATGAAGTCCAAAATGCAAAGATGCTTAAACTAATGAGACTGTCAAGGAGGCACAAAAAGCTCACACTGGGACTTTTTAAAGGCAAATAAAATGTTGCAATTGAAACACTTTAGGATTTTTGAACATATTTTAATTTTAGAACATATTTAAAATATATTTCTTTTAATTAAGGCAGTTTGTATATAAAGAAGCAAAGGTATGTAAGAAGGAATAAATATAAAAGATGACTAGCTTGACTAATCACAGTACGTAATTCAGAAAACAGTTTGACTCTCTCTCTGTCTCTCTCTCTCTCTCTTTCTCTCTCTCTCTCTCACACACACACACACACACACACACACACACACACACACACACACACACACACCCCCCACTGGTGATTAGGATCTTTCAAATATCCACTAGGTCCCTGGAAAAGGAAACCTCACTAAGAACAAAATCTAGCTTATTACATGCAGTTACCTTGCTGATGATAGACATGAGTTCTGAGTAAGCACAAAAGCAATGAACATTATTTAAATCTGGAGAGATATAAAAACAAAGGCCTGGTGAGTGTCATAAATGTCAGTTGAACACATGGAGAGGAGAATGAACCTGGAAGGTTGAGAGACAGAGGTGGCTGTCAAAGGTGGTGAAAACAGGAAACTCCAGTTGGTGGGACGCATGGTTGGAATTATAAACTGTAATCATCACAGGCACCTCTTTTTTCCTCCCCCCACCACCCCCAGTTGTATAAATAAGGAACTGGAGCATGACCAACACTCCATAAACACTCATAAAATCACATTGTCCTCCGAGCTCTCCGTATGTGTATCCCTGCTCTAGAAACTCAACAAAGGGACAGACATTCTCCTGCCAAAAAAGAGATAAAACAAGACTTTTCCATTATTGTGGAAAGAGAAGTAGAGACCTACAGACAAAACAGAAAAGCTCAACACTTCCTTCATTCTGAATCTTCAGTATTAGAAGATCAGAGACGCTGTGGCTCGATAAGAGGGGACTTTGGTCATGACTTTTAAGGTCCTTAAGGACATGACTTCATTCTTTTCCATTCATTCGTTTCCAACACACCCACAGCAAGCAGATTTGAAACTTTAATTTGAAGAAGAAAGTAAACATACTTTGAATTTTCTGTTGCTTCTCAGAGTTATTCATAGGACTTCAAAAAAAATCCCCAGTGGCCCTATTATTTTAGAAAATGAAGTTTTAGATCACGCATAATCTATGTTTCTCTTATTCCTCTAATAGTTTCAGGCATTTTTAGTCATGGTATCTGTCTGTATATTGACTCTTACAACTGAACTACAATTTATAAAGCTGTTTAAACTTGAACCACACTGGCACATTCAGGGGCACAGAGGATCAGGGAGCCCAGATTCCAGGTCATCTCCCCTTGACCTGACACAGTGACCCTGCTATTCGTCCAGGAGTCATCAGGACTTGGCAGAGCACAGAACACTTTGAAAATCATTGTTACATTGTATATGTCTTACATGTGTTTGAGTGTATATGGGGTGTTTGTAAAGTGACTCAAATGTTGGGAAGTTCAATAATAATAACCATTTACTATGTGAAGTCAGCAACATAGTCATGTGCTCTCTGTAAGACAAACCGGTTTGTCACTTACTGCCCCAGGCACTATCCCCATAGTAATAGACTTGCCTCAGGATCCTCAGCTTCTCACCCTACGTTTTCATTTGAAATGATGTTCCCTTTAAAAATAAAATTAGAACTTCCACTTATTTTTTGTTTTAGTTGTGATACAATTCATAGCAGTAAAATGCACACACCTGAAGTATACTGTTCCATTGCTTTTATCTAGGGCACACTTGTGTAATTCCACCTGGATCAAGCCCCCCAGAATATTCCCTCCAAATCAATACCATCTTCAGAAAGTGACAATTCTTCTGACATGGAATATCAGTGTTGCTTGTTTTTGAACCCCATCTAACCAAGCCTATAACCTTAGGGGCACTAACACCCACTCAGTGAAAAATGTAAATTATAGTAGACTGCCCATATATACAGGGTTCTGCAATTTGGAATTCAACCAGCAGACTCCAGCAGTTGGTTGAATCTGTGAATTTGGACCTGTAAAAAAAAAAAAATTTATGTGTAAATAGACATACACATTTTAAACCTGTGTTGTTCAAAGGTCAAGTGTAGTATGGAATTTTTATGCCTGGATTCTTTCACTCAAAATGGAAGTATCATCCATATGCCATTTTGTGATATGGCTCATGGAGATTATCTTAACTATTATTTTCCTAAAATCAAAAGTTATCTGACATATATACATTTTATCTACCAATGTTCATCTTAACATATATCATCATAAGGATTTAGAGATGAAAAAACTCAAGATGTTAGATTTATCTAGATTAATAATGTTAAGAGATTGACTTAAATTTGTACTCTTAGTTCTTAGAAGAGCTGGGGCTAGAGGTGTACCCTGTCCAGTATCCTCTGCATGACCTCCTAAAGTCTGCCTGCCTCTCCTTATTTCTGTTCTCCCAGTCATCATTCACAGTTCCCACTTTTCTTGAGAAGTAATAACAAAGCTCTACTTTTGGATTGGGTAACCTCCTTAGGGATTTGGCTTAAGCTCTCTCACTTCACCAAATGCTACACCCGTTTCACCCCCCCCCCACACACACACCCATACGCTTTCTCTTTTCCTTTCAACCCATTTTCAACCCATTTTCAACTTCATTATCCTGACGAAGTTGATACTCCATGTTCTTTTTGTTCCAGATGTCTTACCATCAGTCACTACACTGAGCATGTGTACTTTTCTACCTGTTCTTTCTATCTCTCCTCAGATCTCTGAGACTTTTGGTTTCCTTTTCCCAGAAATATTGTCCATCGAAGATCCCATAACCTCCCATTTCATGGCAGCTTTAGCATTTTTTTCTCTGGATCTGTGTTCTATATCTGTTCCCTCTATTTGATTTTTACTTCATATCCTCTAATTTATTAGAATGGTAAAATTATGAATACATCTGACAGCATCTACAGTTCAGGATGAGAGATTATGAACAAATAGGAATAATAATGATAAATGTTTATATAGCATTTGTCATGTGTCAGGCATGATACTAAATGTGTTATACATATTAACTCATTTTAGTTGTCCCAGTGACCCTCTATCGGCAATAAGAGAAGGAAACTGAAGCAAAATGTAGTAACTCACCTAAGCTCATACAGTTAGGATTTAAATTCAGGGTGTCTGGCTTCAGAGTCTTCGATCTTAGCTAGCTTCTAAGATAGAGATAGTAAGGTGCAGAATGTAGGCAAAAATAAGAAGTCAACTTAGGATGTTTGGGATGGCTTTTCAGGAAAATTTTGGAGAGCTTTTCAGGATAGGCAACAACAGACATAGGAATTTAGCATGGCAAAGTCATCTGGAAGGAAATCACAGGTGGATGAAAGGGAGAAGATTCCAAAGGGTTCATAAATAGTCGCCCTCACTAAATAACTAAAAAATGAAACTCAGCACTCAATCAGTGTTGCAAGACAAATTGCTGATGCAAACACAATGACTCATCTGGAGAAAGAAAATGTTTGGGAAGAGTCCAGAACAATTACTTAGGTCAAGTTGGCTTTTATGGCTTATGTAATGACAATCTATACATTTTTAAAAATAAAAATGCTAGCTCATTGCTTTTTATAATACATAAATTGTATTAATGAAGGGGGCAACATAATTGATTTAGTAAAAATTAAAGCACACATAACTTCTTCAAGAACATAGATGATATTTAATCATTTCTATATTATCCATGGTGTCTTGAACAGCATTTTCACATTTTTCCTAGCAGACCTGCTATGTTCGCGTGGAATATATAGTGGGATTAAAATAGCTGTGAATAGTTGCATCCGATTAGGACAGTAAGAGTCAATATTCATTAAGTCTCTCCTATATGTTAAGTCCTATTCTAAGTTCACTCTGCCATTCAGTCCTCATAAAAATATTTTAAAATAAGGAAATGGAGACTCAGAGAGGGTTTGTAGCACAGTTAAGTGGTGAATCTGGGACTCAAATTCAGTTTGCCGCTACCATTATCTACCATGCTGTAGAGAGACTATCAAAGACATGGAGAGACAGATCTGAAAACTTGAGTCTATTAATAGCAGTATTAATTCAATTGATTCTAGTGAAATGACTACAGAGCAATAAAATCTTTCATTTGAGATTCCTAGAACATAGATCTGTTTTTCCTTACACAACATCTACTGTGAGGTTCAGTTTCTGCATGAAAGGACCATTGGTCAATGATTACACCTATAATCAATACACTAGGAATGAATAAGGCCAAATATATACAAATATATATATGTGTAGTCTTTTGTGTTTTGAAGACTACTTTATCTTACTTAATCTCATTTTATCCTCATAATCAGGAATCTTAAAACAGAGATCATTATCCAGAAATTTAGTCACGTGGAAAGTGGAGGAAGAACTCATATCTCATCTCTCACAGCTCATATCTCACAGGAAGAATGTGACAACAGGTCCTTATAATAACCCAGGTCTATAAATCCTTAATCTTGACCCAGAGTTTGTTCCTCAGTTTCATTTAAATTGAATCCCATTCCTCATTTCATTCCTTCAATATTTGCTTAGCTTTGAGTCTGACCAAAGATCTACATAAAATATAAATTGAAAGAAGCTAATTCTGCCTGGATGTATTTATGCTTTACAAAAAGATAGATGAAATTTACCACCTAAAGTTACCATCATTAATCTAACTTTGTTATCATTACAAGAGTGCCTTGCAGAAATTATAATACTTTACAAATACAGGTTTTTGGACAAAAATGGACCTGAGTTGGTATTTTTAATTTGGGTCACTGCACTCCTCATAAAGGATTAAGCTTTGGTATCAGGTATACTTCAAGTCAAATCCTCACTTTAGCATTTATAATCAGTGGCCTGGTCAGTTAAACGCAAATTCTCTCGGACTCAGATCTGTAAAAATGATCTAACGATATCTGCTTCTGCTTGTAAGGCAGTTGTGAATATTTAGTAAAGTATGCAAGTTACTTCCAGTAGTGTCTGAGACAGTATGCATAATAAATAATAGTTATTATATCACCATCTTCTTAAGTCTGTATTTCATTTAAGATAGCGTTAGTTTTAAAACTCATATTTTTTTTGTCACAAAGAGTGAGGGAAAGGGTCAATTCAGTAATGGCTTGCTATTAATAATAAGATGCATCCAATAATTTTATAAAATTGGAAAGCAATATTCAATTTAGATATATAAAATGTACTTGTGTATCCGTGTGTGTGTGTCTACAATTGGTATATTCAAAGACTTACATTGCATAGTCTGTTGAATCAAGTTTAAGAGTGGAAAGTTTAACTAAATTTTCCCAAAAAAACGTTTAAAAGCAGTTCTCTGTTCAACCAAGTAAAATTATTTCAACAGTACAGTGAAAATATTCTGAGGTAGAGAGAACTATGTATGCTTCTCTAGTCAGTATATTTTTAAACTTATAATGATGTTTTAATAATGTGCATATGTTTGCAGATTTTGGTGATGGGCTAGGACTGTATATTGCAAATACAAATAAATACTTCTGATATGTCATTTGTAAAAGTAAAATGTATTTTTGCTTATAACTAGATAAATATACTTGCAGATGTTTTCCTGTAAGAAGAAGTGATATCCAGTGAATATCAGGAACTTTATTGGAATGACAAAGTTCAACTGCTGCCAAAGCCAACGCATGAGATTTATACAGAGAGAGATTAAAACAGATTTTACCATGTTGATGAGACTTTTATTTCTTGGTTCCCATTTTCCCTTTCTGCTTGGTCAATGGTCATGAAGGTTTCAGGGTAATTTGGGTCAACAAACATCTCAAGTCTCATATCCTTCTCTCCTAACTTTACTCAAAATCAAGCATAAATCTTAACAAAGATTAAATATCTAAATAACCTAGTAAATCTCTATGCAATCTGTGAATATTTGAAGATAATCTAGTGTATATAATCTATCTGCATCACAATGACTCTAAGGTGTAATGGTATGACCTAAAGCAGTCACGCTGCAGGTAACTGAGAATTTCACATACTTTTGCTATTGCAGCAATTGATCAGGTCAAATACATTGATCCAATGCAGGATGTATTTCTTTCATGGAAGGGGAGATTAATGATACATCAGCAGTTATTTGACTGCCATGTTTTAACATTTGCAAATGAAGCCCTCATCTATTATGGACACTTGAAGTAGGTTTAAAAGGAAAAGAGCTCTGAGACCAAGAGTGCATACTGAATTATAAGAAATTGAAATGCTGTGTTTTATAAATATTTTTGTTTTTCATTAATTTGTTTTATTTTAAATTTTACTTTTGAATATTCTTGCTTTGGAGAACAGAATACGGCGATGTCCTGGGTTGTGATTCCTATTGCAGTTCCAAGTTTGAAAGGTAGGAGATCTTTGAAGCTACACTTTTAAAAGTATATACTGTAAAGCCCTGGATCTAAGATGACTTTATTGCAAAATGCAACACTAATTTAATATACCACTAAAAACAACAACAACAAAATACACTGTGATTTACATCAACTGTAGGACACATTCCAATTTCAGAAAAATTAATGTGAAATTATGGGTGATTTAGCATTGTAAAGATAACCATATCAAAGATCATACATAATGTACAGAAAAGTCTAGGGGACTTAGTAATTTTATGAAGCATAATGAAGTTCGACATCACTCTGGAAGCTTTGGAATTACCCAGTAATTTAGATCCCTACTTTGTACTCCAGAAGTTTAAGGTACTGCTACCTTCTCCTTACCTGCCAGTAAAGAGTCCAGAGCACAGGAAATGTTGACAGTTTGCAAGATAGTTCTTTTTCAATGATCCTTGCCAATTTTGCACAAAGGAAAACATTCAAGAAAGAATTCTAATTCTCGTTTAGAGTAAATTGTTGATAATGGTATTGCAATGGGAGACTTGGGGACTAAGAAATTGCTGAAGTCACAAAACGAAACAGTATGAGAGCTTTATCCATCCAAGTCAAGTGAAATCTTTGCATCTCCTGTCTCCCCACCAGTCCCATTTTAATTCATTAAGTTACATTATGAAAAATATAGTGTACTACTGGGGACAGGAAGATGGAAGATGAATACCTTAAATCAAGGATCTGAGATCAAATCTAGTGATAGAACCTCAATATTCAAATACCAAAATGATAACAGCCAAAAGTCAAAACAAACAACAAGAAAAAGTAGGCCATGAAAGCAGAAAAGTTAAGCAAATACAAAAGAAGTGAGTATTTGCAAGCATTCTTCCATACTTCTGGCATGTTTTAGGGTGAATTAGACTTGTTCTACAAGGAGAGAAGGGAGACAATCAGCATCTTTGCTCTCAACTAGCCCCTTCTTAATATCCAGTGATAAATATGGTTTCCTAAGGAAAGGAAATTCAGGATGCATTATCTTCCCAGGGTATACCAGAAAAAAAAAAATTCTTTTTTTTGTCTTACATTACAGAGGTACTGATCATTACTAGACAGTTTTATACCTAGATACTTCAATGGAGAATGAGACTAAAAATACATAATCTAATTTTATATTCATGTATTTATTGTGCCAGGTTTCTGTAAACTTATTTTAGCTGGAAATCAAAAAGTTGTCCCCACACTTCAAGATTCTTTGCTATTTATTTTTTCTTCTCATTAAGTATCATTTTTGCTTTAAAGAGAAGGAAAAGAAATGGAGAGAAAATGTGCCACAAAGGTGTGCCTACATGGCGTGCCCATCACAACAAATCACAATGAAACCCAACTTCAAGCATATCCAACTCTACCAAACACTGAAATAACTAAGACCAACTGGGAGGCAGAGAAGTTTGCATTGCTTTTCAGTTTAATCTTTCAGAAATGTGTGAGCATAGGAAAGGGACAGAATAAAGTTTTGTGCAATTTACTTTTAAACTATTTTTTTATTCTAAAATATATATGCACTTTTTTGCTTCTACCATTTTTGATCACTTTCAGGAAATTAATTAGGCTGCGGAGTCTGGGGATTGCACATGTATGTGAAGAGTCTGTCCTTTAACTCAGTGGGTGCTCCCCAGAGCAGAACAGCTGCAACAACTTGAAAGGCATTTCTATTGTGCCCTACACTCTGTGGTCCTGAGAACCGGAACTGGGGAGGCTTACCAACCCGGGTCTCTCCTTTATGCTTTGAGGGTGCACCTTCCTTTATGGGAGGTGCATACTCTAAATAATAACAGAGAGTAAATTTCTGCTCACGCTCATTGTCTTCAACTTTTTATTAATGAAGTTAGTGCTATGCTCCTGTGTAAAAAATTATGACTCTCACATAAAATAAACATTCCTCTTAAGAGTGCAGCATTTTTTTTTAATCGCATGATGAAAGGGACAAGATTTTTTGCACTTCAGTAATGGTAATCCTTCAAAAAAATGTGTACAGACTAAAATGTAACTGATGATGCTCCCAAAGAACCAGAACCCTCCTGGAGTTTGTTCCACATAAAAGCAATCTTTTTTAGCCTTAAATTTGGAAGCGATTCCTTAAAATATATTTGAACTCATTGCATGCCATCGTCTGCCACTCCTTTAAATGTAATAGTCTTCGGTGCAAGTTTCCATAGCTTTGACAGGACATCTGCTCTCAGTGGTCAGGGTTTGTTTACTTATTTGTTGTAAATATATTGAGCACCCATTATGTGCCATTAGGTGCTTTCTCAGACCCTGATTTTATGTGTCTCTCAACCCTGAGATAGACTTATTAATATGTGATTTTGAATAACAAGTAAAGAATGTTTCAGAGATGCTAAACACACTATTTAGGGGCAAAATCTAAGTTTAGTAAAACTTAGTCTAGTCAATATACATAAACTACTAGCTTGATCAAGGTGTGTTTCGGTGGAATTTTTCTCAGAACCATGGGCACAACTATCTGAGATATAAATTTATGGAGGGAGAGAAAAGGGGGAGGGAGAGTGTGGAAGGAGGGGGAAACCGGATAGTCAGAAAGGGGAGAGTGAGAATGAATAGTAGTGATTGATTCGGATTTGACACAATCAGCCAACCCTGGGAATTAGCCTCTTGGCAGTACACTTGAAAAGAAAAAAGTCAGAGGCAGAAGTATTGAAGACCAACCCTTCTGGGATAAATGAGGTCTCTAAAGCAATATATTGAATGCAAACATATTTCCTTTCCTTCCACTTAGCAGAGGTTTGATTGGGCAGTAGATGTGGTCTGCTGCCCTTCTCACTGTTAATGCACAGAGGAACCCCATGAGAATCTTATTCAGCTGTAGATTCTGCCTCTGTAAGACTGGAGCAGGCCCAAGATTCAGCATTTCTAGCAATTCCCCAGGTGATACTGATGGTATGGATCCAGGGACCACACTTTGAGTTGTTAGGGTGTAGCAGAGACCATGAACTTGGATCAGACAGACCGCTGCTAGAAACCAAGCTCCACTCCATAATGAGCATATGAATTAAGGTAAGTGTACTTCTCCCTGAGCTCCTATTTGCTTGTCAGTAAATTGGTAAGGATGGTATGTAATTAGTCCTCTATGTAGTAAACATATTTTATAAATTAATTCAACTGATATTTGCAAAGCCCTATTTTAGTATTCATGATGATGGGAGAGATTACAAATAAAGCATAAATAACCTGCATCAAAGCCAAGTGGCGAGGAAGTGGCCGAGAGTGAATTCATGTCGTAGGTAGTTTAGCTCAAGAGCTGCAACCTCTGTAGAAGAGCGCCCTGTAGAAGAGCACCTTGTGTGAAATACCACAGTACCATGTTAGTTCCATTTCCCTTCCCTCACCTCTCCTATATACCACGACAAGCCTAAGCAAAATCTACTTTTAACATAAAATTTAGAAATGAACACTATACTCAGTAATGTGTTTTTCACAATGATCTGCTCCTGTGGACTTTTCTTTAGCTAGAGGAAGCCTTTAGATGTTAGAGATTTGCATGAATTGCTACTGTTGACAGAAGGAATTGCTTTGATCTCTCTTGCATTATTACTTGAGTCACTTGTTTCTTTTCTTTCTAGAAGTGCCAAAAAAGTCTGCAATAGATAGAAAATAGAATTTCCTATAGCTGTGATTTTATAACAATATCATGTCTTTAGCAAAAAAAAAAATCTGCATTTATCAAATGTAAAATAATTGTAGTTCACTTAACTAGAAGATTTTCCAAATTCTTTTTTAAATATTAAACTTCTCTGTGTTTTTAAAATTTTTGATTAAGGGGTTTTTGTAATTAAAAACAATCTTTTTGAAAAGTATAACTATTGATTTAAAAGTATGCACACTGGTCTTCAAATAAACTTATCCTATGATGTGAAAAATAGCCTAGACAAGATAAAGAATGAAAACAATCAAACATTTTGTAGTGGCAGAATAGAAGTAACTTCAAATGTTGCACACTCAATATTTCATATGTAAACTCAATTATTAATATATTCCAAGGCATGAAAGTCTCTTCTTGATGTTTACGCTATGGAATGATGTGACATTTCTCATAAAGGGAACTTTCTATTAGAATCCACAGCTTGATTTCTGGAAATACCTCTCACATATGCCCAAATTGTACTGTTTATTTTCACAACAGAGCTGCATCTTCTCATTTTGTGTCACTTGGTAAATCACATTATAGAAATCCCCAGTTTCTACATTAAATATATTCTAGGTGAAGGGGGAAGAAAGGAAGAGGGTGAATCAGGCTCTCTTGTCTTCATGTGATCAATCCTAGGAAAAAAAGATGAAAAATAATAAAGGATTTGTCTTTTAGAATACTCAGGATAAAGGTGGGCTAGTGACATCAGGTTGTTTTAAATTCAATCCTCAGTGATTAAAACAGGGCGGTACTTGGCATGACGCAGTAGACAGGGCGATGACTTACAATAGAAAGTCCAGAAAAATTCAAATACATGAAGGACTCTAGAATGTAATCTCACAATCCAGGTAAGAAAAGATACTCAGAAAATGACATTGAGACTGCTGGGAAGTCACCACCAAAACATAGCTTTTCTTTTAATTTAGTTGTATTTGATAACCTTAGACATTTATTCTTCCACTTTTCCAAAGTCCTTTCTTAAATGTAAACAAGAAGTGTAACCTAACATAACATTCATTATCACCATTGTTAATATATATAAACAATATATAAGTATTTGAACCCTGACCTGACCATCTAGGTCAATATCAGTCTTGCTCCTCTTTGTGCCCAAAGCAGAATGACATTCTCATAACAATAACAAAATAATTGTCTATCTTAATAAATTGAATCAGAAGAATAAAAAGTGTATCTGGCTGTTAGCTTGTTTATGCAAATAATTTTCATACAAATATCAGGTTGATTACAATATGGATTATTTGGTCATAACATGTAGACAGCTATAAGCTGAAGTTGTACATAGATTTTTTTTCTACCTTTTAAACTCTTCTAGAAAACAAAATCGCTGCCCAAATGAACCCTGCTTTCCTTAATGAGTTCACTCTGAGAGTCACTCTGGCCTACAGTTGTTTGATTAAAAGAGCATAAATTGGAGTGTTTGAAGGTTCAGAGACATTTCCTATTGTGATTTAAATAAAGCAGTCTTGGGGTCATAGACGTCTCTGATGGGAGATTATAATGGGATTAGTAAAGGGTTCATGAGTAAACCCAAATTCACCAAATATTCAAAGTTTTTGAATACCACTAAAAACCACTGATAAAATGTTCTCTTTTTGACAATAAACCTACAAAGGCTCAAGAGTGCTTGAAAATAAGAAATGCAGATGCAAATTTACAATTTAGAATAACAAGTAAAAGAAGTTATTGGTTTAAAAATATCACTGCACACATTAAAAAAAAAAATCCTACAGTTCATGGTTAGTCTAAATTACAGTTGGAAGAATTCCAGCTAGTTACAGAGCACAGAAAAGGTGAAAATCTCCCAAACTAGAACAATTAATGCTGCCTGGGCTCTCTGGAATCCTTTCCAAATCTATTTCCAAATAAAAGTACTCTGTTTCTCTGTTGGATGCCAATAAATGGTAAAATTTAAACTTGGGAACTTGCTACCCAGCAATAGCCAAGAGCTCATTTACAAAACACCATGGAAGGATCCTTTTCTCCATGTGACATGAGGGAGAAAAAGTTCTCTTTCTTAAAAGGATCCTTTCATTTCTTGGTCATTCTTCCCATCACTGTCAACATTTTGTCTTTGTTTCGTGGTAACAGAATGATTAACTGACACATTTGGTTATGAAATTACTTGATAATATTCTATGCTACCTAACTATGTTATGTTTCTTTGATGGGTTGGGGGCTTATTTTTTTCTTTCCCCAAATCAATGCAGTATGCCCAGGGATAAGTAATAAGCAAGGCCACAAATCACTGATCTTTAAAACTGCAAGTAAGCCTACAGATTCTAGCATACCTCCCTCCAGTGAGAGATGTGGAGAATGAAGCCCAAAAAGTTAAGGGTCTTAGCCAAAACACACAGCTAACTAGTGGAAAAAGTAGGCCTTAATTTCCAATTAAGAAAGACATTTGTTCCTTAATAATAACCAACATTCATTGGGCACTCTCTTTGAGTGACATTGCACTAAATTCTTAGCAAAAATTTCCACTTTGATTTCTATGCACACGCACACATATGCATGCACATCCCTCAAGCAGGTATGCGTATAAGCTCCTGAACCAATGAGGAAATTGAGAACAAGTAACTTTACCAAGATCACGCTAGTTCTAAGTAAAGGAGCAAGAATTTTAATCCAGGCCCCATGAGATATACAGCAATAAAATTGACAGCATTCCTATCCTCAAGGAGAAATCTATAAAAGGACCTAAAATATGCTTCTTAGTAACCCTGACATAAATCTTGCAGGACTATGCACAACATTGTCCCCATCCTTTACTTTGGGACACCAGAATTCACCCATAAGGCAGTGCTCTCATGACTTTGGTTTCCTAAATATTGAGCATGTATTGTAATAATCTCAGAATCATACACAGATACTCTGTGGGCAATTGCAACACTTACCACACAGAATGCAAACTATTTTCTTGTAGTGTCTGCTACATTCATTTAATTCTTCAGTTGATATTTGGAAATTAGCCTCAGCCTCAATTGACTTAAACTGAGAAATCCATTGTCCTTGATAAAAAACAGCAATTAAGTTTTCTTCAATCCTGAGTTATCCATGGCAGGCTTTGCAAACACCAGAAATTACTTCAGCTATCTGGAATTTACCTGAGAAACAAACGTAAAGTAGAATATATAAGATTGTATACATACAAAACTAAAAGAACTTAAAGTATTTCAAAACAAAATTGTTTTCATCATGTCATCATGGAGTCTTTCTTTCTGAAGAAATAGTGATTCCTAATTAATTTCTAAAACTATGAAGTCTCATACATTGTCAGTTGCTTAATTAACAGTCAGTATCTTCCCCCTCATTCCATACAAAAATACAAGAGTTTGAAAATGCCAGATACTCATCTTTCCAATTTTCTTTGCAGCTGGGTGGGAATAGTCATGTGATTTCTGGGTAATAGTTCTAGGTCAGAAAACAAAGGACTAGTTCTCATTTAAAAATTGGTGAGAAGAATGATTTGAAGTTCGTCCCAAGGTTGCTTCCACTTTGCTGACAACTGAACTAACACACAAGTGATACAAAAGACATGCCTTAGGTGAGTATGCAAAAAAGTGGGCGTGCACTTTCCTGATTGAGGTTCATCAATCAGGACCCATCAATCTTAGCACCCATCCTTGGGAGCTAAGAAACTAAAGTTGTGAGTCCTTTAAATGATTACAACTGGGAGAGAGGCTCTGTTATTTTTATAGAGGGTCTCCCTACTACTTTGTAAGGCAATTCCCTGCTGCATCATTATTACATAATCCCAGGTTTTATTTTTAACCGATTGAGGAGCCTATAAAAGATTCAGCCTTCACCTATATCAGACGAAATATTCTTAGGGATAGGACAGGGTAGACAATTAGTTGCTTGTAGGAGTGATATTTTTTAAATGAGAAATATATGTTAAGTGAACTCCACTGCCCATTTCCTTGCTGCCTTTGGAAAAAGAACACGAATCCTGAATTTCAAACAGCCTTTTATAATTGTATGTACCTGAAGAGAAAGGCCAAATTGCGAAGGGTGGTTGAGGAGAAGGAGTAAAAACAAACAAACAAACAAAAAACAGCAAACCCTAGATTCTTGGCAGCTTTGTTAAACAATTAAAATCAACCCTTGAATTCCCTTTCTAAACTACTTCTTAATGGAATAAATGCAATAGTTGCTTGCATTTATTTCGTTTCTTGTAGTTAACAACATAAGTTTTGCATGTGGTATGCAAATGCGTTGAAGAATTTAGCCTTCAGAGAGGGAAAAGTATTTCAAGGGAAATATTTACTGAGAAAAATGTTCTGTAAAGGCAACCCTACCTTCTTGGACTCATTCTTTGGTTCTCAAAGTAAATAGCACTTCTTCCAAAAATCTAGGATATTTCAGTAGGTCCCTCTTTGCACACTCTTCCTTTTAGCAATCATATAATTTGTGCTACTTCTTAAATGTTTGTGTTTCTTGGCAGGTAGTCCAACTGTGAGCTTCAAAAAAGCAGGGACTACAACTGACATAATCGGTACGTGTCACACCATGCCTGGCATACATTATTGCCCAGTTTGTTGAATAAGTACTTCAAGAGACTGCTTGAAGTCAGACCAATTTATATAGAAGTCTCTAGTTATATAAAACTGGATCCATACTTCCTTCATACTAGTTCCCTAACTTCCTTTTCATAAACTGTTCTGTTCCTAAATGCCTTTCTTTACTTCAAGTCTGCCTGACTTCCTCAAAATTTCATGCTGTCCCAGGATTATGATCCTGTTTCTTTGTCTAGATGTGTCTTTCTTTAGTATCAGGCATAGTTTAGAGTTCTGATTTCCATTAATTATAGCTGGCTAATAATAGGTGCTTAATTGCTGTTGAATGAGTGAATATATGAATGAATCAACTTGGTAGCCATTGCTGGGTGGTTTAATGTAGTTGTAGTCTTATTTTCTTACTATGTCAAATGGCAGTTTAACCAACAACTCTTCAATTAGCAGCTCATGTATAAGGTACCTAATCATTGACATTAAGTATCTCTGTCATTTTAATTGATTTTATTTAATAGTAGACTTAAGTATCCTTTAAGAGTGTTTTTTTTTTTCTCATTGCTTGAAAATGTTGATGGGATAAAAATGATTAGCCTACTACTACTAGTATACATTCATTTGTTATATTCATCAAATAATATCTTGGTCTCTGAAAGACCAAGGTAGTTTAGCCCACATAGTTCGCCACTGAAGAGTGCTTAAGAAATCTTGTTCCAATTTTTTCTATAGTCATTTTAGCAATATCTGGAATTTGAACCTAGGTGTATTAGTTTTCTGTTGCTGCTGAAAAGATTTACAACAAACTAAGCAGCTTAAACAATACAAATTTGTCATTTTTGTGGAGATCAGAAGTTTATGAGATCTTGCTGGGCTAGCATCAAGTTTACAATGAAGCTTTGTTTCTTTCTAGAAGTTTTGGGGGAATCTACTTCCTTGTTATCCCAGTATTTTAAGGGTCACGTTCCTTGGGGGCAACCTTTCTTTCTCTTCAAAGTCACCTATGTCTCTTTTCCTCAAGCCTTCTCATATCTCTCTGACTACAGTTGGGAAAGATTCTTCACTTCTAAGAACCCATGTAATTAGATTAGGCCCACACAGATCGTCCAGCATGATCTCTGTATCTCAAAGGCCTTAACATTAATTACCTTTACAAAGTGCCTCTTACCACAAAAGGTAACATATTCACAAATTCTAGGAATAGGACATGGACATCATTGGGGGAAGGGAGGTGAGAGCATTATTCTGTGTACCACACCAGGATTCTTAGTACATTCATTTATGCACATGAGACACAAATTATATTTACAGTGATAGAAAAATCACTGCTGAAAGGGTATTCCATAAGAACTTGAGGACCTAAGATTAAATTTCAGATAATTATTTCAGAAAGTGCAGTGTGATCCACAGTTAATGAAATTAATGTTTTTGTGCTCTTTGGAGTATATTTAGGAAACATTAAATTATCCAGTTCAACTGGAGTATGGCAGTAAAAGATTCTGAGAGAAAATGGCAGAAAGACAGAATGTCAGGGTAAGGATCAGACCATATTCAGAAAGCTATTTGAAATCATTGAAAGTTGATGACAGTGACCACATTTGCACCTTCTAATGTGTCATCTGGCAGCAGGATGCAAAAAGAACTGGAAAGGAGACATAACAGGTAGACAGACAAATCTAAGGATGACTGCTTTCTTTTCAGACATGGATAATGGTGAAAAGGATAGCAGTGGAATACTGATGAATTCATAGCACTAAGTGGGTGTTTTCACTTAGGTTTGATACAACTGAACATCCAGCATCATGGTAACAGCAAAATCTGGGGTGTTAGTGTTGACAAATCACAACTGAATGACATTTCTTTAATGTCATATTTTTTAGGAAATAATCTAGAGTTTTTCTTAAGTATCATGTTCACTAGATCCTGGATAATTTTCGTTTTGGGAATCCTGTATTTAATAACTGGAGACTCAAGTTTCACCTAGATACAGGCAAGAAACTGAGCTTCAGAAGAATTTTGTAGCTGGAACATGTATCAACATCAAGATTTTCCTGGATAAAATATAAGGAAAACTTTTGGGGGATGAGAAGGTGATATCAGGTAGGGGATAAAACAAATATCACAGAAGGAAGAGAAAATGAAGTGTTGGCAGATTGTTAAATCAAACATAATTACCAATTTCTAAATTAAGAAACAATTACTAAATTTTAAGATTGCTGTTAAGAGCAATTTGCCTGTAGAGTAACAAACCCAGATTAAAGAGGACCCTGATAAGGGATACATGAATTAGAGTTAGTCTGCAAAAACTTAGCTTAGCAGAGACGGTGACCACTTTATTCAGAATAACCCCTTCCAGTTCCATTCATGTTGCCACAATTGGCATGAATTTATCCTTTTTGATCACTGAGTAGTATTCCATTATGCATATGTACCGCATCTTCTTCATCCACTCATCTGTTCTGGGGCACTTAGGTTGTTCTGTATCTTGGCTATTACAAAGAGTGCTGCTATAAACATAGGAGTGCAGGTTTCCTTTCAAATTAGTGTATTTGTGCTCTTTGGATAGATACCTAGTAGTGGAATTGCTGGGTTGTATAGTAGCTCCTTTTTTAGTCTTTTAAGAAATCTCCACATTAGTTTTCATAGGGGCTGGACAGGTCTACATCCCCGCTAACAGTGTAAGATGGTTCCTTTTTCTCCACACCCTTGCCATCATTTGTTGTTTCTGTTTGTGGGTTGGTTTGTTGGTTTGTTGGTTTGATATGGACCAATCTTACAGGTCTGAAGTGGTATCTCACTGTGGTTTTGATTTGAATTTCCCTGATGTTAAGTGATGATTATCATTTTTTCATATGCCAGGAGAAAGATAAATACCATATAGTTTCACTTATATGTGGAATCCGGAGAAACCAAACAAAGGATTAGGCAAAGATGAACCATTAGACTGACCCTTGAAACAGACTGTAGATATGAGACACACAGGAGGGGAGGAAGAGCAGAAAACAGTGGGGGAGGAGAGCAGAGTGGAGTGTGGTGGAGGGCTGTGGGCACTGTGGTGGTGGGAAAACTATGGTGACCGCACCTGAGGGGAGAAATCATATATTGTTAAAAAATAAACAAGAACGTTTAAGAATAATAATAATAAAATAAAAAGATGACAGCCACTCTGGCACAAATTCAGACTACAGTCTGAAATCCAGCTCTATGGAATCTCTTTATTCCAACATCCTGTTCCTTTCCTGACCTGATACTTCAGAGTTAACTTATCCAGAAAAAAAGCTGCCCTGACTCTTCTCTGTGGGCCTTGGCAAGTTTGTAGTGTGTTGGTGGTATGGCTGTAGGCCCAATTCTCATCTGGTGAATGCAGTTGATGACTGTATGTTTTTGGTATGCAGGCTGTTTATGTGTACCAGTGAAAAATCTTCGACATAAAGGAAAAAGCCTTTAAGGTATTTGAGCCTTACAACTACTGTTAAGTGTGAGGTGGACTACCTTCTTATTACTGCACAGGTTTCCCTCATTTTGTTAATATAAAGCAGACTCTTATTTCTATAGTTATGGTGCTGCGATGATGAGTAAGAAGTGGAGAGAGCAGATGTGCAGAACTACATCAACGAAGAGTGGTACTTATCCTTTCATACTAGTTTTAGATGCATGCTATTAAAAGATAATGAAAAGTGGCTGAAATCTTTTCTGATTTGTTAATTCTGTGTGGCTCAGGTAAATGGTATTCCTTAGAGAGCAGTTAACACAATCATTCCACCTTCCTGGAGTTAAATTTGAAATTCAGTTGCAGAGAGTAGCTTCAAAAAATCAAATACCTTTAAAAGCTGAAAAATTGTGTCAAATATACAGATGTTTGACCATATGGTGCCAAACATCTGCATATTCATTGTATGTTGAGTCAGCAAGATTTTATTAAAGTGTTTGAAAAATTACATACAGGCGAACTAATTCATTGAGAAGGTCAGTTCCAGAAGGAGGCCTGGGCGTCATCTAGTTGCTATAGCATAGTGCTGAAAATTGGATGACGATAGTACAGGTCAGTGCTGGGAAGAAAGATAAAGCTAGAGGTGGGAAGTGAATGGCCAAGATAGGTAAAGTGATTTTTTATTGAACTTTTGTTTATTTGAATCATGCTTATGTAAGTAGACATTGTCATGATGCTTTCAATTTTTAGTAATTGACAGGCTAGCTCTTTGAGGGTGGGACAAAATATAAGACTGACCTAAGTTCTCAGAATCCTTAGTCTGCCTCAAAAGGGAAGAAATAAAAAGTCTTTTAATTTACTACTGAATCTCTATTTCTTTCCAAGGACAAGCTTTCATTCGCAAAGTATACATATGAAAACAATTTAGAATCCCTACCAATGGAGAATGTATTAGCGAAGTTCCTTGGACCTGAAATTAGTAGGAGAGGTTTAAGATTAATGGGACTAGAAATATCGTTTCTGTCTTTTGCATGATCTTTAAGGCATCTTCATATTCTTACAATACATCGCTATAAATCTCCTGTGTCTCGTCCCTTCAAATAATTTTGTAAATTTGTAAGATCAAGGAAACTACAAGAACTAGGAAATGATTATTTTACTCAGTGCCACACAAATTAAGTGATGTCGATCCTGCTCATGCAAATACTTTAGAGATGAGTAATGCAAAGTGTACAGAAGTTATATATACTTATGTTCCTTAAAATTCCAACACTGAACCAAATAATCTAGGAAAGTAAAGTCTATTTTTCTGCCAGTCTATTATACTACCAGTTTCAATGCTATTCTTTCAATATTAAGTGCTTAATTATTAAGTTTTTCATGCAATCAGTCATCTGGTATTTATTGAGGATAAAACTGTAAGTCTAGGAATGCAGACTTCTTTTTGAAGTGTGTTATACTCTCTCTACTTCACGGACTAGAAAGGGATAGAGCATATTAAAAAAAAAACTTACAATTAAGTTCTAAAGTATACATTTTGAACATCAAAAAATACTTTATATTTTTAGGCAAATTGAAATATTGGCAAATTTTTAGATTCCAAGTTTACATGCATTTCCCTCAACATATAGTGCTAGATCTAGGCTATTTTCACACTATATGGAAAATGGAAAATAGTTGTTGAGGTTTGATTCTTGACACTTCTATTTGCATTAATGTAATCTTACCTAAATGATGAGTCTAATTCACAATGGTAAGGTTCACTGTGGCAATTATAGTTGGGAAAGGAAAGGAAAGGAAAAGGATTATCATTTGTTTAGCATTTAAAATTGTTCAGGCATTTCCCATAAATCTTTTCATTTGGTTCTATAATAGCTTTATGGAGAGATTACTGAGATAGAAGCAAAGTAATTTTCTCAAGATTATATATCTAGTAAGTGCAGGATAAACAAATCCAGATCTGTCTAATTCCTGAACCAGTATTCTGTTACAACTAACTATGGTAAATTGTCATGTGGCATGTTGTAGACATATCAGTATTTAAAAATATAATTATTCTATAGTTGAAGTGAGATTGTGGGACTAAAAGAGTTGAGATGAATATAAGCTTAACTTTGTCACTGATTTGGTAAATAATTGTCTCAGTCACTTAAATAGAGTGGCCTCTCCTTTTTCATTTGTAAAAGCAGCTAAGCAAAAATTTTAGGTTGGTCATTTGGAAAATGCATGGCTTCCAAATCAAATTATTGCTTACCTTTTTTCTGAGATGACAGATTGTAATGACTAAACCCATCCATATGCCAAAGGAATAAACATATTTCAAGCCAAAACCCAAATTCAAAATTATATATTTCTCCTGTATCCACTTGATGATATATACATACATGCATACATCTAATACATATGTTCAAAAAAACAAATATGTGCCTTTTGGACATTTTTTTTATTTTATGAAGTTTATTTTATGAAGTTCAGAAGAAATCTTCAAATCTTCACATAACATACTTTTTCTTACTATCTTAGAACTTAAAAAAATTTAGTGCTCTTTCTTAAAATACTGTTTTACTTTTTCAATTCTAGAGGAATCTATGCAAATTGGTTGAAAAATACAGAGAATGTGTAAAATATAGACAGGAACAGTAAAAACTGATCTTAGAAAATTATAAAGCTTTGACAAAATGATTTTTTAAATATGAATTCCTTTCCTGTGATGAAAGTACCTGTCAGTCAACTGTTCAATGTGTCAATGGAAAAATAAATTCTTCATGGGGATTCCATTATTAAAAGCACTTAGCTACCCATCAACCTTACATTTACTTTTTGCTAAAATCAAAGAAATCATTTACTTCTATTTTGACAATAGCTTCTCTAGTTCCAAAACTCTTCACATGCTTTATAAATTAAACTAATTTCCCATCTCAGCATTAGCAAATTTTATAAAAATATCCTGGATGCAAAATCAAATAACAAAACCGTAATTCTGAAAGGGACCTGAATAAATGACTTTCCCTTACCCTGTCCCTAGGTTTAGTCACTCTCCTTTACCCAAGCCAGCCTTTTCCTCCTCTGTTCAACTCTCAGTCCTCCAACAAGTCATATTCTGAGCTTAGAAAGATCGTTACTTTTGGCTCAATAAAGCAATATGCTTTTATAATTCTAAATTCCTCCAATTTAAATCACACTCATATCATTATCTTACCTAATCTGTTCATTACCCTTAAAATAGTTTGAACTAGCTATGCCTGCTTCTTAAACTGTAACAATGGGTTACTGCTTCTTATCTCAAGACTTCCCTTTCTATCTTCAGAGATGTTCTTATTTTCAATTGAGAATATCCTAACACGGTGTCTTTCAGATTCCCTGGAAAAATAACTGCGTAAGTTTTACCACTCTAACAAATTTAAAAACTCAATTCTTAGTGCAATGTTGTACAGTATAAAAACTTAATAATTATTATAGGATCTTAGTATTGTTTATTGTTGCTTTTAAATGTATATCCTTTATACTTTCACTGTGAATTCTAGGGGTGACGGTGTGGTTAGCTATGTGGATTTTTAGTTCAATATAGGCCTATTATGAGACATGGGTTTTGTTTTGTTTTTTATTTATACTTCTCTGCACTTCGTCTCACATATTTCCAGAGTCTAGAAGGATAGATAATATATAGCAATATGAGAGTAAAAGTGAGAAAAATTAAAGCAAAGTGTTTAGGAATTAAGTAATTTTAAAAAAATTACCTATAAAGATCATTACATTTGCTACTGGACAATAATTTGGGTTCTGTAATTTCTTGGGAACCGGAGTTGGAAGAAGGAGATGAATCTAATTATTAAACAATGTATAGTGTTAAATAAAAGGAATTAGAGCTCTGAGATTAGAAGAATCAAGCCATTAATGATGCAAAGATTGAAAATTAATTGGAACTCTAAGAATCATAAAAATCAGCATTTTTTTTAAAGATGTATTTATACAAGAGCTGAGGTATAGGCCAGTGGTGTGGGGGGGTGAGAAGATTCAGTGTGGGGGAGCAGAACAGGTGGATTGACTGAAATACACTACTGAGGGGAGCAGCAGGCAAGATAAGAGAGGTCTGCTGCGCCATGTGAGTCAGCTACCTGGCCAGAGATCAAACTAGTATTCATGCTGCGGATAGCTTCATAGTGCTGAGTCTTAACCCCTTGTGCTACCAGGGAGGCTTGAAAAATCAGCATTCTCATTAACATTCTTTATCAAGTTTCAAAAAAACCTGTTTCCCATGCTGGTCCTCGATAAAAGTCAAAGGCATCAATATAGTGAATTAAAAAAGATTAGCACTCGGTGTCACAGTGGTGTGAATGAAGTTATAATGATCTTTGAAGTCCAATTAAACATAGGTATAAGTCAGACTATCTGGAAGATGAGCCTTAGACAACCATTGGGCATCAGACTTCACATGAGCGCTACTACAAATGTTAGGCAGTTTATTAATATTTTGTCTGTTTGTTGTGTCTCTGTTACAAAAAATAGAATGTAGGTTTAGAATGTAGGCTTCATAGAGAACAGTGTCTGCATCTTGTAGTGAACACTAACATGTTATTTTATGTTAAAAGATCCACATAGTTGACACTGCCAAGTATTTTCTGGTGCTCTAGCTATTTAGTCTGTAATACTAGGTCTTTCAGAGAAGTACTGTTCCATTATGATAGTCCAGTCATCTAACAGGTCAAAAATATTCTCATTGATAAGTTTACAAAGACAGACAGAGATAAGAAGTTCACAAAGTTTCCGTTAGTACACACAGAAGAAAAGGCAACGTGCTGTTCGTAAAATACCTTAGGTGTTACAGGGACATGTTAAAACACAGATGTCTGGGAATGTCTAGTCTATCCTGATGAAATCAACAGAGGTAGGCCAGAGTGAGGAATCCGTATGGCCTGCAGATATGTAATTTGTGTTGTTTCTGATCTAAAAACTGGAATAGATTTTTAATTTGTGATTGAAAAGATGGAGTTCACCTTTGAACAGCTTAGGTAAATTAGATTGCCCTCAAGTCCCACAAAGCACCACAACTACCACCATCAGTTTCAATTTGCAAAATGGAGCCAATGAAACAGTCGCTAGGGGCACATTCACACACCTCACCCTTAAATTATGCATAAATAAGAACCACCAACACCTCTAGCAGGCAAATTAATTTCACAGTGCAAGGATTTCAAGTGAGAACACTGTTCAAAAGTTCAGCCTAGCGATGCCAACAGGACTGCACTAATGAATAGCTCTAAAGCCAAGTTAGAAATAAAGTAGAGATGATGGTTTTGTTGTAGTCAATATTTCTGTCTGTAAAGTTCCATGAAACAAAATGAAGCGTGCATCTCTAAAAGACCTTAGTGAATTAAACTTCTTCATACTAGAAACAATATATTTAAAGGGACCAAAATACCCAAAAGAGGGTAACTAGTTGAATTCAAGTAAAAATTCTTAATTTCCTTCTCTAACAAATCTTTAAGAACAGTGTAAGAGAAAAAATATCAATTGCATAAAGATTTAGAACACAATGATTAGATGTATGAATTCTTATTAAATTACTTCTATAAATCAAATTCCATATAATAACTCTAAAAGGCAAACCTTATCTTAACCAGAAAAACCCACTGTATATATTTAAAACCTCATAAGTTTCTATTACGCATGCTGTATATTGTATTAAGTAAGCCCATTTAAAGTATACACTCTGACTTCCTTAAGCCAATGTTTTTACAAGTTCATGACCATGATAAAATATATTGCCTTTCAGAATAAATATCCTTTATGCCTATCCTAACTATTTTCTACCAATTAAATTACACCAACATTTGTGGGACAAAGTGCTCTAGAAACACTGTGTTTAATGCCTGCAGTGACACCTACTGGTGATGAAGTACACCTATTCTTAAAGATTTTTGAAAATAATGTCATAGGTCCAGACTTTGTCACTCAGATCCTGAATTCACTGTCTACAGCAAAATATTTTCATTGATTCAATAACTTTTTTGGTGATATAAAATATATGCAAATAACATTTTATTGTAGAGAATAAGGATTTGGCATGTAATAGTTTGTTATCTTTGTTGAGTATGATGAGGAAATGCCCTTTTGTTGGTAACAGATTGTCACAAATCATTTAATTTATGCTTCTGCAAAACCAGATGTCTCTTCTTAGCCAAGATGCCCACAAGAGATGGTGTTAGTGATGACTAGAGGAGAAAATGAAGGGGAAGGAAGGCTTTTGCATGCATTGCAAAAATAGGATGGTCTGCATCACCATCCTCTTTGAGAGTCCCTGACTATCGTCTATATATTCCACATTGAAAATCTGTTTTTTCCTGAGTTCTTCCTCACGTCACCTCAGCTGTAGCCTCCCTTTTGCTAATCTCTAAGGCCCCTCTTTAGTGAAGCATCTCCAAAACCATGACCTCCCTTCTCTCTGACCACATTTCCTACAAACCAGTTACACGTGCCACATGTCACATCCTGTGTTCCCCCCAAACACTTTAGCCAATCACATCCTTCTTCCTCTTATGCCCCTACAAAGAGCTGTACATATCATTAAAATCCCTAAGAGAGTTTTCCTGACCACTTTACTACAAGTGTTTTTTCTGTTTTGATCGCTCATTATTGTCTGAAAAAAAAAAATGTTCATATGCTTCTTAAATCCCTACTAGTAATTATACCAGAATATATTTATGAATCATTTACAAAATGTTAGAAACATGCTAAGCTGGACGTAATGACTTTAGTCCTCATCATGGCTCTTCAAAAAGGTAGTATCACCTCAATCCCTCAGGGAAGGAAACTGACATTCAGAAAAGACAGATGCTTTGTTCAAGGTTACACATCTTGACTAAGTTGGAATTCTTCCATTAAAAGACATAAATTTATTATCTGCAAATGCTGTTCATCCAAATTCCAACCCCAGTGTCTATTGGGGAATATTCCATCCTCAGTAGGCTGACCCCATTCCTCCACACAACAATGCCACCTTTCTAGAAATTGATAAAAGTCCTCCACAAATCAGTTTCAGAATAGTCTTCACAAGTCAGTTTCAGAAGTTTAAAGTGCTTGGTGGGTGCCTGTTATAATAACTTTGTCCAAAGTATCATACATCAACTTCTGGATATAATGCCTGTTTCTGTGGCTCCTTGTGGCTAGAGCAGTGGTTCACCAGGAAACCCTTTTTTAAAACCTGCCTTTCTTGGGGCCTCCCTGGTGGCGCAGCGGTTGAGCGCTGCACTGTGGAGCTGTCGGCGGTGCACGGTGTGGGTTCGACGCTCAGCCAGGAGAATCCCACATGGTGCGGCAGACCTCTCCTGCCTCGCCCGCTGCTCCCCTCAGCAGTGTACTTCTGATCTGCCTGTTCTGCTCCCCACTCTGTCTCTGGTGAACCCTCTCGCCGCCCCACGCCTCTGGCCTGTACCCCAGCTTGTATAAATAAATCTTTAAAAAAAAAAAAAGCTGCCTTTCTTTACAACACTGTGATAGTAAATACCTATCACTCTATGTATGTCAAAGCCCATAGAGGAGACAGCACTGGGAGCTGTAATGTACTCTCAGGACTTTGCGTGATAGTGGTGTATCATTGTAGATTCATGGATTGTAATAAATATACCTCTGTGGTGTAGAATGTTGGGGAGAGGAAATAGGTGTCATGTGAGAAAGCTCATTTACTTCAGAATCTCTAGGAGTCAGACCTTTGTACTGCTGTTTAAATTTCCCCTGCACTCCAATGTGTAGCCACTGTTGAAAAATGCTGTGATTAAGTCTCCTGTGTACTTGGAGTGCCTCTGGTCCTCAGGGATCTTCACAAATGCTCTGGAGTCAAGTCCCTGATGATGTCTCAGCTTCAGTTTCCTTTGATTTATAATAATTATGTGTGTTATCCACTGTGTGAGATAACATATACATCTATATGTGAGATATATACATATGTGAGGTAAATATACACATCATCTACATACATATTTATGTTGAGTGTGTGTTAGATCTGTGTCCCTGGCAGTGACCACATGTGTGTGGCTAATACAGCGTAGCATTCAACCATCCATCTCGCTTCTAAACCTTTGTCCCAGAGACCTCCATATTCCATTTTTCCGTGTGTCTACTAAGAATTAGATCAGAATTAGCTCCACCACGGACTTGACTTCTCATCCCAGATTAGGCCCTGAACACCTATATCTTGTCTTCTGCTTTCATAATTTGTATTCGCATGTATTCATAGAGAGGAAGAACTTCCTCCAGTCTTTCTTCTCCACTTGGAGAAACTGGGTATGTTGCTGCTGCTTTTTTTTTTTAATCTGTTGCATGCTAACTCTAGCTTTAGTATTTATAAAAATGTTTATGGACCTCAGTATCAAAAGCATTACATCACCTTTAACCCCAGCCTGCACACATTTACACTGGCTCCTAGGCCTGGGTGAGCATAATCGGTTCCACCTCCTATTACTAGACTACCAGCTTCCTGAAGGCGGACGGTATACCTTGTTAATTTCTACCAACTAATACAGTGCCTAATAAACCTTACTAGGGGTATTTAAATATTATAAATGAATAAGTAATCTTTCACTTATCTTCCTGTGGTTCTGAAGTACATTTAGAGAATCACCACTACCTACTGTTATTGTTAAAATATAGAATTGGACAATTTTTTTCTAATTTGTTACAATGAGAGTTTCTAATAAGTTATTCTAAGTGCGTTACTGGAGTAGTCTTTTAACCAAGGTCAAATTGTGAGAGAATTATATAAATTACTTAACATCAGTGCCATTAGCACTTAATTCTAAGCAATCAAAAGGTGCACACGGGGGTCATAATCTGTCATTTATTATTTCAATTAATTTGGTAATAAATGATGTTACTCCCCAATAGGAAAAAAGGTTCTTTCCTTAAGGCAGAACATGGACCTGCTAATAAGTCCCAACTTTATCATTACTTAGCCCTCTGACAGCCTCCAAATTACTTAATGATGTCAACAGCTTTAAGGGCTTATTATTTTGAATTTTTTGTATAAGATTTAAAAAGGACACACAATAATAATCACAACCATTGTGGTTATTATTGTTAATAACCCCTATATGTCCCCTACTTCTCCATAAAAACATTTAAACATTTAAGTGTTTAAAATTTAAGTATTAAACACTTAAAATGTTTATCATAAAACATTTAAAATGATACTTTACCTTACAATTCACTTATGAATTATGCCATCAATCTATATTATATCTGGAAAAGTTTACAATTTGCTAAATCAGCCAGTAGTTTTAAAATGTAATCATTCATTCCCATGAATATATTATTTATAAGTGAATTGGCCATCAGAGCTCAGAAAATATTTTGGTTATGCCAGGAAAGCTCTAATAAAGCAAATTGTACATATTTATCATCTGTGCCAATCAACTAATATCCAAAAAGCACCCTTATGTTCAACAGATGTTTTATGAGGAATGGGCAGTATTACTTTATCTTAATTACCAAGTCTCTATAACTTATATCAAAATCAAATTTCTCCAAGAGTTTTTTAATTCCTGCATCAGCAGTAGAAAAGTAAGATCAGGTTAGCTCTACTTGATATAGGGGAGTTAGACTTTGTATAAAATAATGGCTATTTGATCTCCCCAAGGATTATGTTGGTGCCCTCTAACTAGAATGTTAATATTTGGAAAGGGAATGATGCAGCCAGACAAACCAGATGTTTGTTTCTGTCTGTTTTAAGCTCTGATTGTTTAAATACAATCTTTTTTAAAAAGGTCTAATGAATACTTGCTGTGGTGATGAAAGTTCCTGCAGTGCTTCCGGGGTTACATTATTTGATTTGAATTTCAGCTGATGTCAGGATGCTGGGGGGTACTATTATGCCATTTTAAAAAACATGTTCAATGTGCTTAATTTGGTATACATTTAAATGTATATATGTACACACATAAATGTTTGTGCTTGTTATTTAAGGTATTTCAAGTAAGCTTTAAAACATTGAAACCATCTGATTTGCAATTTTTAACAAGAAGCAACATTTGTATTTATTTATGGAAACATTTTTGGCATAAAACTTTCTATTAAATTATAATAAAAAGCTTTCTCTATCACCCAGGGGAATCTGGCAATCAGCCTACCTCCTACCCAGATCAGTCTTGCCCACCTACCCTGGCCTTCTCCCATCTACTATATGCATAGCTTAAAGCTGTAGACTTGCCTTGAGCTCCTGCTGAGGAGAAACTGAAAGTTGAATAAGCAGTATATGTTAACTTGGCTTTGAATCCCATGACCCCTAAGATCTCTCAGGGATCCACAAGTTCAACATTAAGTTAGTTCTACTTTCATTTTCTGTAAAATGGACAAGATATGTTTTATTCATACTTTCTGCATCAAAATTATTACGACCAAAGAAACACTGTATGCGATTGCTTATATGCCCTGAGGTTGGAAATATCACATTCTGTCACTCTTTAAATTTCCTGATCTATATCCAGCCTATCTTTCCAACCTAAACTGAACCAATTATTGGTCCTCCAAATAAATGCCATAATTAAAAATGTACAATCTCATTAATTACCACCACTAAAATGATGATGTCGATGATGAGATCATGATCATAAGTGCTTCTTATCTTCCAGGGAATACCATGATTTAGGTTGACACACTCTTCACAGTCATCATTTCATTTAATTGTCAGAATTCTAATAAGTAATAATTCTTTTTTTTAAAGATTTATTTATTTATCCACATAATAACTGGAGTGTAGGCCGGAGGTGTGGAGTGGTGAGAAGATTCACCAGAGACAGAGTAGGGCGTGGAACAGGCGGATCTACTGAACTACACTGCTGAGGGGAGCAGCAGGTGAGACAGGAGAGGTCTGCTGTGCCATGTGGGAAGTTCCCTGGCCAGGAATCGAACTCCTGCTGCAGTGGCTGCAGATAGCTTCATAGTGCTGAGACTCAACCGTTGTGCAACCAGGGACGCCCCAAGTAATCATTCTTATGATGCCCATTTCATAGATGGCAAACCTAAGAATTCAGGATGTTACTTTTCCAAGATCACACAACTAAAAGTGGCATAAACAAGGATTCTAAGCAGGAGTGTTTAACTGTAACTCTCCCATGGTAACGATAACATTTTGTTAATAATAATTAAGACACTGCGTATGTATTTTCCTCACCGGTTGAATATTTAGTGACCCCAATTATCATATTAAGTGCTATAATATTATGTACAAATTCTCAGTTAATCTTTATGTCCCCTCAAGTTGGGCACTATTAACCGTTCCTTTGCACATAATGACAGGCATTTGGAGCATGTTTCCCTATTTAAATATCTTCCTTCATGTAAGAAATTGACAAGATTGGAAACTTTAGAGGAAAAGGGGAAGAAGTAGGTTGCTGGAAGACAATGATAGAGAAATTCACTGCAGACCCTTTTGTATATTTGGAATTTTGAAACAGATTTTTTTAATCATTAAAGTTCTAAAATAATAGAAATTGCATGTAAGAAGTCATGATTGACTACAGTTATTACAGAGCTCAGCAGTAAAACACAATGTAGACAATATTAATAGGGAAGCTGGGTTTAGAAAACATTACAATATGTAAAATGTACCTCCAAAATGATAGAAAATAATAGAGAAAAAATATAGTAGCCTAAATCAAAAGTATGAAAAAGAAAGAAAAGAGAAAAGGTCACAATGAGAGCATTCTGGCCATTAAGGCAATTAAATTAGGAATAAATCATTAAAGAAAATATATTAACTTGTTATTTGTAAACTATAAATCACATCCACAAGTAACTTGCAGGTAAAAGTGGAAATTATACATGGTATAAATAGCAAATATTAATTTTTCTTTTAAAAAATGAAACAGAAAATAAAAGATGGTATCAGAAACAAAGTATTAATGAACTAACAGAGTCAAACATATAAAAAATATTAGGGCAAGTTATTTGAAATAGTAAATCAAAAATGTTTTATTAATCACACAAAAAAAACTTTTGCAAAAAAATATATTTTAGTAGTTTTTATAAGGAGCAATTATAGATAGAGTACAATGGATAATTTAATATACTTGCAAACTTAATAAAAATAAAAGTTTTCTTTAAGAAAATCACTGATGGAATTTGAATAAGCTGAATAATCCATAATTAATAGTCAAAATCCTCTATTTACCCAAACAATACAGCCACTACCTTATGAAAAATTTCAGAATTTTTAATAAGATTTTAAAAATAGAAAAATGCAAAAGATTGAGAGAGGAAACAAAAGTTATCTAATTCATTTTGTTACACTAGTTTAATAAAAGAGACAGCAACATTAACCTCATTTATGAATATACATACAAAAACGCTCATACAGTGGTATTGAAGAGTTTGTTAAAAACAATATAGCAGGATTGAGTAGGGATTATTTCAACAATGAAAAGATGGCTCAACATTAGAAAGTCAATAAATGTTACTATAAAGTCAAATAATGTTACGATATAACGTCCTTACATGTAGAAAAGCAGAAAGTGTCTAACTATTGATACAAAAATCACCAGGTAAAATAACATTTCAGAACATAAAGAATGGACTTCCTCAACCTAATAGCACCAAAAGTGGTACGTCCATATTTAACATCATATTTAATGATGAAACAGCAACTCTTAAGGAAAAGTAAGGTTGATCCAGCAATTAGGCAATATTATATTGGAATTGTTAGCCAATGCAGTAAAATAAGAATAGGAGATAAGAAAAAGTGATGTAAAGAAAAAAATTCATTATTTGCATACGTCTACCTAGAAAATCTATAGAAATTACCAGTTTAAATTCACCAAAATTGTGGAATACAAGATCAGGCATACAAAAAAAAAATCAATCCTATTAATCACCATCAGTAACATAAGAGAAAACTTAATGGAAAATACCTACTTTATAATAGCAACAAAAAACATAACATGTTTAAAATAAACCTAACAAAAGATATGTATGACTTAGGGTAGAAACTGCAACATATTATAGAATGACATAAAAAAGGTGGAATTAATGGCAAGAATGGTGGTCAGAAATACTTGGTTGAATATGCACTAATTCTAATAAAAATTGTCATAGAATTTACATTGATAAGACGTACTTTTACTAAAATTCCTATGGAAGCAAAATCCAAGAATAGCCAAAACACCTCTGATAAAGTAGCACAGTTAATGGAGACCTATCTACCAGTAATAATTTCTTAGTAGTGTCAGTGCAGGAACAACAAATAGGACAATGAAACAGAATTGAAAATGTAGAAGTAGATCCAAGACCAAAGAAACTAATATATGATGGAAATATCATTATAAATCAGTAGAGGAAACATATATCAGCATGGTATTGGAACTATTGGCTTGCCATAAAGATTAAAAAATAAGAACAGTTCTCTTCCACAAAAACAATAACAAAGCTTCAAATGGAAAAAAAAAACTAAACATAAACATGTATACATATTTTTAAATAGTAGAGAAAACTATCTTAGAATTTTGCATTAAGAAATTATTAAGCAAGGGGCCTCCCTGGTGGCGCAACGGTTAAGCACTGTGCTGTGGAGCTATCAGCAGCAGCGATGCGAGTTCGACGCCCTGCCAGGGAGAATCCCACATGGCGTGGCAGACCTCTCCTGCCTTGCCCGCTGCTCCCCTCAGCAGTGTATTTCTGATCTGCCTGTTCTGCTCCCTACTCTGTCTCGGGTGAAGCCTCTCGCCGCCCCACGCCTCTGGCCTGTACCCCAGCTGTATGTATAAATAAATAAATCTTAAAAAAAAAAAAAAGAAATTATTAAGCAAGGCACACATAAAGGAGAGATTAACATAAGTACACAAAAATTAAAAACATCACCACCACCCAATACATAATGGTAATACACTCCAAAGAGTGATTAGTGAAACATGTTGCAACATAACATTCAAATAATAATTTGTGTCTAGAACACATAAGGATTACAATAAGAACACACACCAAAAAAAAAAAAGAGAAAAATGGGTCAATTCAGAGAAAAGAAAATGCAAAAATCTATAAATATACAAAGAAATGTCCATAATACCCTAATCAAATAAAAAATTAAATATGAAAGGGCTTCCCTGGTGGCACAACCAGTTACGTGCAGGACTGTAAAGCTATCCAGAGCCACTGCAGCACAAGTTCGATACTCGGCCAGGGAGATTCCCACATGGCGCAGCAGACCTCTCCTATCTCTCAGGCTGCTCCCCTCAGCAGTGTATTTCAGTCGATCTGCCTGTTCTGCTCCCCACTCTGTCTCTGGGGAATCCTCTCACCACCTCACACCTCTGGCCTACACCCCAGCTTGTATGCATAAATAAATATTAAACAAAAAACCTTAAAAAATTAAATATGAAGCATTTCATAGTCATCACAGTGACAAATTAAAAGTAAACAATACCTAGTGATGGGAAAGATGTAGGGAATTGGGAACGGTCAGATTTTAGTGAAGGCATAAATGATTCAACCACTTTAAATTTATCAATGTCTAGTAAAAGTGAAAAACAAATTCCATGATCCAGCAATTTGACTTCTGTATAAATATACTCTAGAAACAAGGAAATATGTACAAGAATGTTTATTGTAGAATCAGTTATAGTAGGAAAATTTGGAAACTATTTTAATCTCTGTTATAACAGGCAAAGATAAATAAACTTAACTCAATTAAAAGAAATAAACAATTCTACATAGATCTCAAGATACATAATAATAAACCAAATTGCAGAATAAAAATACATGTGAACATATAAAACAGAGCCTAGATGTGTTCTGAATTTATGAAAGACATTGCCTTTGCAACAGAACAAATTTTTCTTCACAAAAGGGAGGGGGGGGGAAAGCTTTCATTTTTGAAATATTAAATCATGTATAAAAAATGAGTAAAGCAGGGCCTCCCTGGTGGCGCAGCGCTTAACCACTGTTGGCAGTGGCGACCCGAGTTCAATGCCCGGCTGGGGAGATTCCCACATGGTGCGGCAGACCTCTTCTGCCTCGCCCCGCTGCTCCCCTCAGCAGTGTATTTCCATCCATCTGCCTGTTCTGCTCCCCGCTCTGTCTCTGGTGAGCCCTCTCACTGCCCCACGCCTCTGGCCTGTACTCCAGCTTGTATGCATAAATAAATAAATCTTTTTTTAAAAAAAAGTGAGTAAAGCAAAAGTGGCAAAACTATCACTTGTAATTCTAGCCTGGGTACAGGGTTGTTCTCCTTAAAAAGGAGAAAAATGATATCTTGTTATGGGTTTCATTTAGTTAATTTTTATTTTATTTCACAATAGAACCTGCTACTCCTGATGAGTGACTTTAGGATTTTGGTTTTTAATCAGTAAATTTAAATTTATTTTGTAGAGGCTGGGCAACTAAACTACAGGTAACTGGGAGAAATAGAGACTGAAATTAATCACTTTAGAAATCAATATTAAGCATTTTACTTTAAGTTTTGGAGGCTCAGTGCAAGCATTTTCTAAAAAGAATATATGTACTTTGGATTATTTTATGTCTGTAGTGATAAAGGTTTTTCCAAATCTTTGTTAATAAAACAGTAGCAATGTGTGCTGAGTTATGACCAAATGATGTGCTGATTGTTTTACATGCAGTTTCTGATCTGATTTTCATAACATTCTGTAAAAAAAGGCACTTAAGTCTTAACATAATAGCTAACTAAAGTAATATCTAATTATAGATTAGTTGAGAACTTTGAATTGATGTTTAGGATGGTGCTTACACATAGTAAGTGAATATTATTGAATTGAAGACAAGGACAGTAAGGTTTAATTAGTGAGGTTGAATAACTCATCTGAAGACTAAAAGTTGAATTCAAAACAAATCAAAAGATCAACAGCTATTCTTAGCCATTGTCGGGAAAGTCATAATTTACCTATTTGTTATCTTAGTTCATAATGATGAAATAATGGTTTTTATTATTCACAAAGTTCAACTATTTCATTTAAAATATATACAGTATTAGGGCCTCCCTGGTGGCGCAGCGGTTGAGCGCTGCGCTGTGGAGCTGTAGGCAGAGTGCACTGCGAGTTCGACGCCCAGCCAGGGAGAATCCCACATGGTGCGGCAGACCTCTCCTGCCTCGCCCGCTGCTCCCCTCAGCAGTGTATTTCTGATCTGCCTGTTCTGCTCCCCACTCTGTCTCTGGTGAACCCTCTCACTGCCCCACGCCTCTGGCCTGTACCCAAGCTTGTAAAAAAAAAAAAATATATATGTACAGTATTGGTGAGGCTGAGAAGAGCTAGGCATTCATTGTCATAAGAATTATAAATTCCTATGATTTCTTGGGTGGGCAGGTTTTTTCTTTTTATTGAGGTAACATTGGTAACAATGTTGTTTGTGTTTAGAGGTATAGGATCTACCCCATAAAGGATTATTATTTTCAGTGCCTCCCTGGTGGTGCAAGGGGTTAAGTCTCAGCACTGTGAAGCTATTGGCAGCCACTGAAGCATGAGTTCTATCCCAGGCCGGGGGAGCTAACCCATATGGCACAGTAGACCTCTCCTGTCTCTCTTGCTGCTCCCCTCATCAGTGTATTTCAGTCAATCTGCCTGTTCTGCCCCCAACTCTGTCTCTGGTGAATCCTCTCACCCCGCACAACTCTTGCCTACACCCCAGTTCTTATATGTATCAATAAATACATCTTCAAAAAAAATCATTATTATAACTCCTGACCCAAGAGAGTGATTGGTATTACCTCATCTTTGAAGGTTTGGTAGACCTCACTAGTGAAGCCATCTGGTCCTGGACTTTGTTTTAAGGAAGACTTTGGATGACTGCTTCAATTTCCTTGCTTGTGATTGAGCTGTTTAGGTTTTCTCTGTCCTCAGGCATCAGTCTCAGGTGGTTATATATCTCTAAGAATTTGTCCATCTCTTCTAGACTATTCAAATTATTAGCATACATGTGTTCATGGTAATTTCTTAGGATTCTCTGAATTTCTGAATTGCCTCCTTTTTGTTTCTATTTATTTGAGATTTCTACATTTTTTTTTTCCTTTGTGGATGTTCTTTTCGATTTAGATACATTTTAACATTTCTTGAAGGAGGGGTCTAGTATTTGCAAACTCCTTCAACTGCTATTTGTCTGAGGTCTTTATTTCTCCCTCATATCTGAAGGAAAGTCTCACAGGCAGTTTCTATCTTTAAGTATGTTGATCGTGTTATTCCATTCTCTTCTTGACCATAGTGCTTCTTTAGAGGAGTTAATTGAAATCCTTATCAGGGTTCCCATATAGGTTATTTGCCTCTTCCCTTTGTCAGCTTCAATATTCTTTCTTTTTCTTGAACTCTTGGAATTTTCGCTGCTATTATGTTTCTTGTTAAAGGTCTCTTAGGTTTAGCTAACCTGTTGTTCTTATATCTTTATGAACTTATATATTCAATTCCTTCTCCAGGTTTGGAAATTTTTCCTCTATCATTTCTTTAAATAAGTTCTCTGTTCCTTTCTCTCTTCCCTTTCTATGATACCCATTATTCTTACATTGCCTTTCCTGGTGAATTCAGATAATTCTTAAAAATGGTTCTTCATTTTATTCTTTGTGTCTCTCTTTTTCCACCTGGATTCTTTTTGCATTATTCAGAGTCACTTATTCACTCTGTTTGGTCTATTCTACTTCCATAGCTTTCCACAGAATTCTTTAATACCCTCTATGATTTTTTTTATACCCTGCATCTCTATTAATTTATTTCTTAAAACTTCAGTTTCAGTTTTCTGTTCATTAATTTTATTTCTCGGGACATTCATTTTTCCTGAGTTGTCTTGTATACATTTAATCAGTTTTTCTGTATTTTCTTCCATTTACTTATCATGAAAATTTTGAACTCTGTATCTGAGAGGAAGAAAAGATCTTCCATGTCTTCATGATTGGGTTCTGGAGGGTTTTTTTTTTTTTTCGCTCTCTCTCTCCCCTTTGAATTCAGATTGCCATTTGTTGTGTTTTTTCATCTCCCTATTCTTTACTTTCTGAATATTAAGCGTCCACATGTCCAGTATTGTTTCTGTATGTCAGGGAGAACTAATCTATAGCTAGGTCTTCTGTGAATACAGAAGGGTCCTGGAAAGCTGTGTCTTTCTAGTGGAAGTGTTAAGAGTAGGTGTGACTTGTGCCTGTGTTACTGCTGTTAGTCCTCCTCTCTGGATTTTAGACCCACATCTCTACAGTCAGCCAGCTGGGCTTTCTGTGCAACCCCAGTGTAATCTAATATAGCTTCACTGTATCTGTGAGATAGCCCCATATTTGCCCACTTCCAGGGGAAATATGTAGGGTGAATGATACCTTTCTGAGTATTGTCTTCCTCTCTGGGAACCCTGTCAGTGTCTCCACGGCATTTCTGCCCATATTGCCCACATTTATATCAACAACAAGCAGTTTCTCCCTCCCCACATGTGGTTGTGAACCATATTTCCACCCCAATGGAAGCCTCCCTCTAACTCATGCTTTGGCTTCCCTACATCTTCAGTATCTCCTCTGTTGTGTGCATTCAGTGTTAGTCCCTGATGATTGTGACACATTCTTGTTTCACTCCACATTGTGGGGTCCTCTGAGTCCACTGCCTACCTGGACTTTTGTCAGCCCATTCTCCCCAGATATAAATAGGGCACTTCCTGGGACACCATCTTCATAGAAATGTAATTGAATTTAAGACCAAATTTTCATGTGAAATTTGAAGGAAGTTTAAAAAGCTGGGCAGACAGTTTCACAATCTATCAAATTTAGAATGCATTTATTTTTTGACCCAGTGACTACTCTTCTACTTTTCTGTTTTTATTGCATAGACTCATGCACAAGGATATTTACTGCATAATTGTTGTAGTAAAAAAATCTGGAAACAACATCAAGGATCATCAGCAAAGGATTATTTTTAAAATACGATACATCCATACAACTAAATATTCTGTAAACACTAAAAAGAATAAGACCTTGATTATATTTTGCTAACTTTAAAAAGCCAGGTGAAAAAGAATAGATACTACGCTAACATTTGTGTAAAAAATCATAAATATGTATGCTTAGATATATGTATCTTTTATCTATCTGTAGAAAGGTACTTAGGAAAATAAGAACTAGAGTTTTCTCTTAGAAACTGCATGAATAGGAAGTAAAAGTGGTTTTACCACTTTCAGTCTTTACCGTGTGTATACACTTACTTCGTTAAAAAAATTTAAAACTAACTTAAAAAAACCTACAGAAACACATTATTTCTAACACTTATTTGAATGCTACATGGAAGAACTTTATAGCTAAAATGAACACTACCCTATTACTTCCTTTCCTAAAGTAATAGAGCACTGGGGAAATTTTGGCAAGGAACTGATTTGTTGTAGAAGTAGGCTGAGGGAAACTGAACCTAGGGTGATAGGGAAGGGAGGATCAAAAGGGGACACAGTTCTACCTGTGCAAGAGATGATATGAATGGGGGAACAGTGAAATCTCCCAGAAAGTCAATCTCAACCCTAGTCCAGAGTTGAGATGTCTAAAAAATGGCAGCACAGATGATAACATTGGAGCTGGCAATTGGAGGGACAGCAGGCATAGAAATAGCATCTGGGTAAAAGTGAATGGTTTGGAGGGATCTTCACGGAGAACTGCATCTCATAGCTTAAAGCAGGATTTTGTATTTATGTTTCCAGATGGTTTCGACAAAAATACCAGACATACTTGATCAATCTACAGCTGGGAGCTCAAAAGCCAGATGGCTTGAAACTGGACACCAAATAGGCTTATTTGTAGCATCTGATATCATAGAGAACAAAATCAGAGGTCAAGGGGAATTTTGTGAATATCACTTCCTTTCTTGAGTGCGCTGCTTGGAGTTACAGTATAGTGATGGGGGTGGGGTATGTGTGGAGTGGGTGTTTCAGAACCCCAGATTGCGGGGAAAGCCATGCAGGTATATTTGTCACTATGTGACACCTATGCTAGAATGGCTTTAAGGAAGCAATGGTTTCAGTAATGAAATCACGTTCCTTAATATAAAGCATGCAAAACTCGTCATGAACTTTTTTCTTACTGAGTTAAAGCTTTCTACCACATGAACAAATTAAGAATTTCTTGAATAGAGGACAAAATGAGCACACCTTAATTTGAATGCTATAGAGAAAACATTAATAAATAATTCTGATAGGAGAGTTTGGAACTTGACTAGTTCTAGATAAAAAGAATTAAATGTGCTTATAACAACACTGAATGCACAATGCTTTTTGCATGTACATGATACATATTCCACAGAAAAACTGACCTTTTTTTGACAAATCCTACAAACATTTCATTTTATCATTGTAAGGAAAAACCTTTTGCAAAGTCATATAAAAAAAGAGTAAAGAATGAAAAGTTCTTAATAAGGCCTATTTTTAGAGTACAGGAAACAACCTTTTTTTAAAAAAATACTTAATAAAGAACTTTAAGATTAAATAACAAGCTTTTAACTTTCCTGCTATTTCAAATATTTGTTGATGAAATACATGTCAATTTACCTTTCTTTCCTTTACAAATAATCTACTTGTCTCAGTAATTTTCCTTTTCTTCTTACACTGGTCAACAAATTTTTACAAAAGTCATATTACTGAAATATAATTAGTCATTTCCTATCATTTTGTATGTGCTCAACACGAATATGACGGTCAAATTCTAATTTTGGCTCTAGTTTTTTTGAACTCTGCAATAAATTGATGTTTACATCACAAAATGCAAACCGTAGTAATAGGCCTATGGTTAATACCTGTAAAAACTCAAGTCATAAAGGACTTTGTAGATTTCTTAGCTTGTCTCTTGTACAGCTGTTCAGGAATAGAATAGATGGAAGACAGTTTCCATTGTGCAAACCACAGCCTTAAGACTCAGTTTCGAAGAATCTAGAAATAGTCTCCATTCTTGTGGGTCATGAATCATTTCTAAGGCATTCATGAGGCCCTCCATATCGGAACAGAATACCAGAGTGCATTCCTTTCTGAAGAAAGGCTCTAACTGCTGGTGGCCCTTTCGATAGAAAGTAATTGTGACATCTTCTTCCAGAAGATTCCATTGTTGGAGTCTTGATCCTAGCAATTCTGCCTTGTTCTTGAATAAGTCCAAATCACGAACCAGGTCATTTAATTCTTCCTGTGTTAGTCTGTGTGGGGTTGATAATGCACCACAGTGAAAATCTGCATCACTGCATACTGACGGGACAGGAGAAGAACAGGTCGGCTCACCCTTGTCCTCATCAGAGGAATCAAGAGAATATTCTGCTGGAGGTTCTGGAATAGGAAGTCCCTCACCATGTGGAACTGGTCTCAATGCAGACAGAATGTTTGGGTAGACTATTTTTGACTTCTTTTGCCTCGTTATTCCTCCAGAAAGAGGAGAAACCAAGCAGAAGGAACAGTTTTTTATGTGGTTGCTTGGCTATCTCCACACCATGGGGACTGCAAATGGCATTGATGGTCTTTTGAGGTCGTGAAAGCTGTGTTGTACATGTAGCACAGCATCTATGTGGGGGCCAAGGCTTGTCTTGGTCACCGACCTAGCATCCGAAGTAAAGATGATAAGCCTTCTTCACTTGAGAAGTGATACTTTTCTTCTGGTTGTCACTTCCCCACAAATAGACCAGAAGTTGTCCACGCTAGTAACACACTTTCAAGGCATTACTGTACTGTATTGTGCCTAAATGTATAAAATAATAACAGGTCTATGGAACAGTAGCTTCAACTGTCTTGCACAAAGTCTGAAATATTTTCAATGCTCAACCTTTCCGACAGGGATTTATCTAGTCCACTGCTAACGTCAGCTTACTTCAGCAGCCGCCCAGCAGTAGTATTTCATTGCATCAGAAAATGATGCACTCAACTCTGGATGATGTGCACATGATGGTTTTATGCAATGCAATGCAATATTTCATCATTCTAGGCTAATTTAGGATGTTGTTGCAGTCCTACTAGATAAATTTACGTGGTAAAACATATAAAATGAATTATATGAAATATCTTCAAAACGAGAGCTAATAAAACGTTTTCAGGGTTATATTCGTGTGCAGCACACCAAGATACTACAGATTAGGGCCTTTTTAAGATAGTAACTATCTCAGTGTTGACCAGAGTTATTGGTAAATGCAGTTCTTCAGTTTCATTTTATTGTCTCTCACAAATTTTCTTGATTTATACTTACTTTTTGAAAAAAATTCAGGAAACTTTCCAAGAATTGTCTCAGGTCTTAACTTATTGAACCATTCACACAATTAATTTTACGTATCCAGTCCCTTCATTTATTCTTTTGAGATACTACAGAGTTGATCAGGTTTATTGTTTTTCTCAGAGCAACAGTGAGTTTTAACAGATGTTCAGATGTTTTAATTTTCAGAGTTTGCAATTTCCACTTGGCTCTAATGAGTTCATTCAGTAACGATGGCTTTTACTATGCTCTGTTCTCATGCTTTGCTTTTTAAGTCTAAGCCACAAAAGAAACTAGAAAGAAGAGACTGTGAAGCAAGTTTATTGTGGGAATGGAATTTTCACATACCAGTAGTTCAGAAAGAGAGACCATCCTTAGCTGGAGAGTGGGAAGTAAGATGGGAAGATAAATTTAAAAAACATGGAAAAAATTAACTCTCCACTATAGAATTTGGCAACTTTCCTCTTCTTAAATTCTCAATGTTCTTTGATATTTATAACTATCTTTGACCATAAGTAATGACATGTCTTTATTAGATGCTTATCTGAAAAAAATTTAGTAAAATGAAACATTAATTATTTGCAGATTCTTTTCTTAGTTTGTCAGATCAAGTCAAGTTGAATCTCATTTAACAGTTCAGTTGCAATCTTTGTAGTCTTCTATTTTTAATGCTAGATTTTTCAGTGATAGAACTAGTGTTTGTTCCATATGTCATTGACTAAGCGACTAAGAAATTATATCAGTATGATTCTAATGTGTATCAAGTACTTAGCATCAAAATATAATCAATCATAAAAATAGTATGTGAAATTATTCTTATCCCTTGGGGTTATTGTGCTCAGGATTTTGCCCTGATGCAACTGATGTGTGGGAAATAGGATGAAAATCCATATTTAATATGGTATGAAATAGATGTAAAATATTGAAATGACCAGTTGCTGTAAATTGTTTTAAGTTTCATGATCTATTGTAATATACATTACAATCATCTAGGAAATATTCTTATTATATAACTTTCAAGCTATTGCCAAGTTTTACATCCAAGATGGACAGAATAGGAAACACAAAGAATAGACGACTTTTTTTTCAGAAAAAAAAAGAGGAAGATACTCTAATCTTTCATACTCTGTTTATTAATTTCTATACATTATTTGGTGCTCTTTTTTATTCCTTGGTTTTTGCTCTTTCAATGCCCCCACCCCCATTCTGTTCTATCAAAATTATGGTGCCTTAAAAGCTTGGATAAATCACCTACTTCTGAACTTCAAAATGTAGAAAACAATGCAAAAGATGACTTTGGGTGATAAAAGACTACTAAAATATCCAGTTATTCAAAGTGATTCATGGTTAAGCAACATGCAAGTTTAAGGAAATTATTTTTCCCATCTAACTTTATTGTTTTAGGTGGCCTCACGGAAGTGAGTTGAGCGAGATTTTAAAAAATCTAAAATGAAACACATTAGCTAAGTAAATCTAGATTATTTCAAGTATAAAATGATAATTTATGACAATAAAACTTGATAATATAAAATACCACATTAATAGTTCCAATTTTAAACTAACTCAGAAAGAAGATACCAAAATGAAGATAAAATTCAACAATCCCACCTGATAAAATTGAGAAATCACAGCAACACACTTATTTCCTGAACATGATGTAAAATGTCTATCTAAAATCAATTGCTGAAATTGTAAAATGCCAAGAGACATTCTCAATAATATGAGAAAAATGACAAGGATATGTTCTACTCCTGTGTGCTGTTTTCTTTTTGTCAAGATCCTGGTGGGAAACAGGTAACACATGTGCTAAGCTAGTAATAAGGTTAGAGAATCAGCATTATCCTGTCAACTACAACAGGAAAATGTTACCATTTATTATACAAGATTGATGGGACAATAGAAGGACCCATGTCAGAACCCAGGTAGGGTATAGGTCTCCCGAAAAGAGCTGTAGCCCTTGGTAGAACACAGTCCCTGGGAAAACCAGCAGGGAGGTAGTTGCAGAAATGAATACCTTCCCTTCACTTTCCTCTCTGATTTCCTGCCGGTGTCCTCAGTGACTGAATCTAACTAGAAGCCTGAAGGCAAAGACGCCCTAGTGAGGCAGGTCTTACGGGTCTTCCCATGGGTTCTGGAGTGGTGAAAGGAAAATATGCAGCAGAACCAGCTTGCCCTAATCACATAATAAAAGGTGATTCCAGATACTTTGAGAAATCTGGATACAGGACCTGAGTTTTTAACTACCATGGTATTGTACTTCTTCTCCCTAAACTCGAAATTACTCTTTAGATGATCTAAAAAGAAAAAGGATTCCAATCTCAGTGCCAGGAAAAGTCATAAAATGCCTAAATACATAAAATGACAAAGTCATAAAAAACATAGTCATGAACCTTAAAAATATATAGGAACTACATAAAGGAAACACTTAAAGGATATAAATTTGGCTGGAATACATAGAGAGAAATAATATGCTCTTTAGTCGGAATATTCTAAGATGTCATTCTTCCCAAATCAGTTTTAGACTTAACCTAATCCAATTAAGCTCTTCATTAGTATCTTTTATTTTATTTTTTTTTTAAGATTTATTTATTTATGCATACAAGCTGGGGTACAGACCAGAGGCATGGGGTGGCGAGAGGGTTCACCAGAGACAGAGTGGGGAGCAGAACAGGCAGATCAGAAATACGCTGCTGAGGGGAGCAGCGGGCGAGGCAGGAGAGGTCCGCCACACCATGTGGGATTCTCCCTGGCTGGGTGTCGAACTCGCATAGCGCGCTGCCGACAGCTCCACAGCACAGCGCTCAACCGCTGCGCCACCAGGGAGACCCCTTCATTAGTATCTTTTATTTTTTAATTTTTTTAATATATATATTTTTATTGTTACTTATGTCTTTTACATTTTGTATTCCCCTTGGGTAGCCCACCACCAATTCACCCGTGATCCATCTCCATGGTCCCTTGTGTTCTTTTCTATTCCATTTTGTGTGCTTTTCCTTCCCTCCCTCCGCCTCCCCCCCCCCCATTGTCTCGCTCCTATTTGGTTTCCTTATAGTCCTGTTATAAGTGAAACCATTCGATATTTTTCTCTTTCTTTCTGGCTTATTTCACTGAGTATGATCCCCTCTAATTCCATCCATGTTGCTGCAAATTGCCTGTGTTTATCTTCTTTCCATGCTGAATAGTATTCCATTGTGTATATGTACCACATCTTCTTGATCCAATCATCTATTTTTGGACATCTGGGTTGCTTCCATACCTTTGCTATTGTGAACAGTGCCGCAATGATCTTTTAGATTGGAGTAGTAAAGCCGATTTGAAAGAAAATTGGCAGAAAGAGCTAAGATTTTTTTTGCCCCTAAAGATTATCAAGGCTGGAAACAGTAAAATACATTAGTATTTCCACTGCAAAATGTATCTTTTTACTAATCACATTAGTATGTTTTCCCTCTATGTTGTGTTTTAAAGCTTACTGCAGAGTAGAATATGGTGTATTCTCACAGCTGCGGGGAGTATAAATTGGTGCAAACTTCATGAGGTCAATCTGGTAATGTGGATAAGAACCTTAAATATGTTCATACCCTTTGGCTCAATAATTCAAGTTTTAGTAATTTATCATTAGCAGATAAGTAGATTACACAATGACCTGGCTAAATAAATATTCATAGCATCATAATTTCTTTTAAACCGTGTGCATTTTCAGTTATATGGAATTCACTAAATTATTGAAAATTTGTGTATTAAGATGCCAAGTAAACTGTAAGGATATTTTAAAAAATAAAGAATAGAATAAAAATGCACCATGTATATATTACATAGCATATATTTAATCATATATTATTAATCATATATCATCACATATATAATTAGAATATTATAGAATATATAAATATATATAGCAATTATACATTTGCTTTCTTAGTAATATTTGACTATATAAGGAATATTTACATATATGTGTGCAGAACTATGATTTGCTTCCAAAAATTGTCTCTTTTTCTTAAGCATGCGTAAAAAATGGAGGAAAGACACCAAAATGTTAACATATGGCTTTCCCTGGTGTCTAGTTTTGAATGATGTTAAATTTTCTTCTTTCTCTGTCTCTGTATTTTTCAGATTTTCTAAGATCAAGAATTACTTACACAATCAGAAGGAAATGTGTATTTGAATTAGAAAAAATTAATTAAATTGTTAAAATTAAAACACATTCAGACTAAAGTACTTGGAATTATAAACTGTTGATGTTCAATATGTGTATTTTTTAAGATGCAGGGAAATCAAGTAGACCCTAGAGTGAAGAGAGAATTTGCTGTTAGAGGCAGAAAATTATACAGATTACAAAATTTCCAAATTTTTCTAAATTAAGTCAGTTCTGTTTCTATTTAATAGGTAATGGGAAAGCACACTTATTTCACCAGACTTTTGGAAATGTAGGACTATTATTCCTTGCAATTCCTTTTTCCAATAATTAGTAAAGGATTCTTAATATTAACTGATTAATTTGGGAGTTTTGTAACAAACAATACCATTCTTTTCAGACATGATCACTGATAGAAATAATAAAAATGTTTTAATAAAGTACACATTTAAAGCCATGTTCTACTTGCATAGTTTAACAAATGAAGAGCAAAGCAGAATCTGTAAAAAGGAATATTGCAAACTAATCAGAAAGTGATAGGTTATTAAACAAATAATAGTGGATAGTCTATTAAAAATATTAGATAATCACCAAACTTTATTTCAGATGCATTCGAATTAAATATTTAACAAAAAAATCATAAACCTGAGGAATCTATGTAAATAATCTTAAGAAAATGAACATGTTTATTAAAATAGAATAACCATAAAATAAAAGATATTAGAATTGCAAATTTTAAAGTTTTCAGTTTTTAATGAACAAATTAAATTTCAAATGTTAAATTAGTAAAGGAAATCCATGTGTAACAAAGGATTATTATCCTTTATGTATAAAGAATTCTTCAAAAATAGTAAGGACTCTAATAAAAATACAGACAAATAGTACAGAATGACAACTTTCAAACATCATTATTAGCCAAACTGAAAATTAACACAAAAATAAAATACTATTTTTCTCTTATCAAATAGCCTAAAATATATAAAATTAATGTGGCAGACAAAATTTCAAGAGAAATTCAAAACTGAGACTGTCTTTTTGCAAAGAAATTTGGCAAAATAGAAAAATGTTGATAATGTTCATTTCTTGAATTCTGTCTTAGGGAACTAAACACGGGAAGTGATTTTTAATGCATTAAAATCATGACTGTTCATTCAGTTCACTTATCAGACTAAAAGTTAGAAACAATTCATGACATATACAATAGACAATGGCTATATAAATTATATTTCCATATTATGTATAATTATATAGACATAAAATTGGGATTCCAAGAAAATTTAGTGAAAACAGCTATAAGGTGATACCAAATTAAAATTGAAGATACAGATTTTTCCTGTTATACAGAAAATCCTTTTTTTGCACATATGTATGCAAATGTGACTGGAAATATTAGACCTAATAGTTCTTGAGCACTTAATTTATGTCAAACTGCTCTGTTTTACAAGGTCTTCCAACCATCAACACATTGTATTTCCGCTCCAAATTGCCCTTTTTGCCTGCTTTGTGAAAATAGAATGTGGCCCTTTAAATATTTTCCCTTTGTCACCGGGCACACAGTTAAGCTTTGTCAGTAGAGGGGGCTAGAGAGACACTGCAGGAGGAAAGGTTTATTTCCCGTTTTGAAGGTTTCACCAGTCTGACTTTGGTAATAATGGTGACCAGTAGCTTCCTATGCATTTACCTTTCCCCAAGGGCAGTTTTGTAGCAGAGTCTCCTGTAACACACTTCCCCAGAGACATATTTATCTCAAGTTCTGACAATAGGTCACCACAGCAGGTTCTCTTCCATTCAGAACCGTGGGCATGGCCTCTTAAAAAAAAAGTTGGATGAGGAGAGTGGGGGAGATCTTTCTTAGGTGCTGTTATTTAATACTCATCAGAACTCTAATAGATTGATATTCCTATACTATAAATGAGGAAATGTACTCCTCATCTAAGATCATATGGAAAAGAACTAAAGAAACTAAAATGGAAATCCAAGAGCTTTGGCTCCAAGCACATATTTGCAAGTGTTATGCTGTAGACTTCTAAAATATTGTGTGTGTGTGTGTGTGTGTGTGTGTGTGTGTGTGTCTGTATCTATACACACACACACACACACAAACACACACACAGATTATAAAAAGACATTGGAAGGAAATGGCAGCTATCTTGAAGTGGTAAAATTTACAGGAGTCATATTTCACTCTTGTACAATTTCCAGTTTTCCTGCAATATGTAAATATTAATTTGGTAATCAGAAGCACAAACATTTAAGCTAAAGACATGCTCTTTGGATCAAATATATTTCAGTCTTTACATGAAACTATACTATGAACACAAACAAGCATAGACTCTTCAACTGTTCTAGTAACCAAAGTCACTCTTCATTTTTACACCCTTTCCTTCAAGCACTTTTAGATGCAAAGGCGCAATGTCCATTTCTGAAAATACAGTTTCAAATATCCATAGGATCCGTGCTTATGATCCATTCAGCACTGTGGTAAGAGTAACTATAGCTAAATTTTCATTTGCATAATTACAATCCCACACAAATAAAAATCATCCATTATGGTTATGACTGGCTTGGCTTTTGTGTGCATCATTCCCCAGGCTATACAACTAATATTATTAATACCACAGAGCAAATTTATAATAAGCTTCTGGAAGCTTAACTATGAACATTATATATCACTGCAAGTTATATAAAGTTGTCCATCATTTCTCGGGGTGGTTTCTTTTTTAAAAAAAGAACTTTCCTGAATTATCTCACAATCAACTTGCTTTCTACTTGTCCATTGATTTAATCACAATTGGTGTCATTTTTCCCCTCTTGTTCTTAAATTATAATTTCTTCATGGGGCACCTGCCAGTCTGAGAGGATCGTTCTAACATGCCTGATATTCTTATCCCTAGGGTGTTCAATATCAATAGCAAAACTTATTTTTTTATAAGGACAAAAAGAGAATTTATAATTTAACTGTATACGTCTATAAATATTCTGGCAATACTGTTGGAATGATTATCTCTAAGGTAAATATGTGTGTGTGTGCATACATTTTAAAGAAATTTGCAATAGGAGAACTTCAGGTCAAAATTCATTGTCTTAAAACAGTGTGAATCAAAGTCGTGTATTGGGTATGTATAAAGCAATTCTAACTTTTTCTACTGTAATTTAGATACTATTTTCAACTGCTCAAGAAATTATGAAATTTATAAGAGTCTTATATGATCATAGGGGATCTTGTTTATACATTATTATTGATCTTTTTTTTTTGTTCCTGCATTATACATTCAACCAATCAACAAATATTTATGGACTCAGAAATAATGCCTAAAGAAGAGAAATATAAATTCAGTTACTAAATAGTTAACACAAGCATAAGTTATATATAGCAAATATATAAACATATATAATAAAACATATATCAAATATGAAGACAGTATCTGGGATATTTATTATAATATCTTAATCCTCTATACTAAGAAAATGTTCAGATCACTAAGTTATCTGTAACTAACAGGATTAACTTGATTCTTGCATCTGTATCTCTCTCCTTTTTTCAATGTCCATGATTTGGTTTTGTTTTCCTCATTGTTCATTGTCTATTCTAGCGTAGATGCTAGAAAGGTTTTCATAGTTAAAAGTCCTTAATTCTATTTGGGAAAAAAAAATCTTTTTCAGTACATCTGCAATTATTTATTTTAGAGGTAAACCATTTTTTCAATCATACTGTTGCAGAAGTTTTTCCTCCTCTAATAGGCTCTGCAAAAGTTATTATAGATTCTTGTTACCTTGCCTTTGGTTTTCAGTTGTTTACATTGTCTCTATTACACATGTCCTTGTGTCTTGCTTATATATTATTGATTATTTCTTCTAGGGATCTGGCATACTCCTTTTTTTATTTTTGGAAGTAAAACTTCTAGATTGGCCTTGGGCAATAAGGGATTTCCCATAACCCAGAAGTATGTGTATGATGATAATTTCTGTAGAATAGTAAAAGTGGCCACAATAACTTTGCTAATCCTCTCATTATGAGGTAGAATTTAATTTCTGTCCCCTTGAATCAGAAGACTCAGTGATGTGCTTGACCATTTGAATACACCAGAGATGATATTCTGGAATTTGTAAGGCTAAGTTGTAAGAAGCCTTCCATCTTCAGCCCAAGTCTCTTGGACATTCTTTCTGAGAGCCCTGGCCACTCAGGTTAAAGAGTATAACTGGATCCCTGGACCACTATCTAGAAATGCCATTTGTAGATGCTGTGGGCCAATCAAGCCCTGCCTTACAGTCATCTCTTCACTGGTGACTGACAGGCAAATGAAGCCACCTTAGACCCTCTCAGACCAGCCTTCTTATTGACTGGATACTGAATATTCTCTGACTGAAACTCATTGACTCCTATTTTTGCATGTGAAATAGACTGATTTCTGGTTCAATCAAAAAATCTGACAGAAGAAATTAAATTTTTACCATTTTTTTAACCTTTGTTCAACTTTACTTATAAAGAATAAAATTCGAAAATATTTTCCCAGGGTTAGGAGGGGAAGGTGAAGGAGCATTAGTAAGAACATTAGGCAGTTTATGGATTTATCAAAAACAAAAGTCCTGGTGTCTTCAAGTCTTTTGTTTTCATGCTTTTTCCCCTAAGTAAGCAACAGTGATCCTATCTCCATCACCACTATTTCATTCATGCATATGTAAGATAAAAATCTTTTTTTAAGTCAACCTGGTACATTTTCCCTTTTATGTATGCCTTTAATTTCTATGAGATAAAATCTTGTCTCCGAAACTGAACATATGTGCAGAGGTGTAATAGCACATGAGTTACCATCTCTATATGAATTTGAAAGATGAGCTCTTTATAATCCTTATCAAACAAAAGGATCATTGCTAATCATTGGTCTTCAGAGCAGTAAATTCCAAACCAGCTTATGCATCAGAATCACCTAAAAAATGTTTCTGTATACTTTTTCCCAAAAACTCTCTTGTGAGATCCGAGCTATACATGTATGTATTGGGAAAGACCCTCCCAGTGTAAAATAAAATAAAATAAAATAAAAAGCAAGACTTAAAAAAACCCAAAAAACAGAAAAAGCAACACAAATTGACTTAAGTGGAAAAGGGGAATTTATTAGTATACATAAAGGAATTGTTTACTCTTTCAGCTGTTCCTAATGGGACACATTTTCAACTTATAAATAACATAATTAGTTTTAGTTCTTTGCACTTCAGTTGTAGGATTTATCTACTAACTTCCAACTATGGAAGATGGAGATTTAATTTATTCATCAGTCCCTGTCCTTTGCATTCCTCCTTAAACCCCTCCCCACTCATGCTCCCTTTCCCATGCTTTCCAACCTATTCCAATTATCAGAGTTGTAGTTCTACAACTATGTGACTATCATTCATATACAAGCCAGGAGTCCTCATCTTTAATGCCAAATGCTTCCTGGGAAGTGTTAATCGTTTCTCAGTTTGTTCGAATACATTGTCTTAAGTGAATTTCATCTGGACTGTTTGTCTAATATGACAGCTATCATCTAGAAGTTTCCCTGTGCCTCTCTCTTCTAAATCAATCTCTTGTTTTCTCATATGTGTGTGCATATGCGATTGTCTATGTGTGTGTGGGGGGTTTTTTTAGTGTTTTTTTTTTCCTCATTCTTCATTTACTACCTTATTTTGGGAAAGTGAATATAGTATTTTAGTATACTATACACTTAGAAAATAATGTGATATCCTTAATTGAGAGAGATACCTAACTGGATTTAGAGTTATGAATTGGAAATCTTATTCCTTGGAATTTGAAGTCAAATTGCCCAGTATCACTACTGCTTAAGTTCAGTTCATTTTGATCCTTGATATTTTATATGAAACATGTTTTTCTCTTTAGACATTGTCATTTCCTATCTTTTCTTCCAAATGTCTTAAATTTCACAATTGTGTGTCTTGGTTTAAATCTATTCTATTTTGCTGTCAGGGGTCTTCACAATCTGAAAGCTTATAAATTTTAGTTTTCAGAAATTTTCTTTATTTGTTTAGTGTTTTTTCTCCCTTTGTTTCTTTTGTTTACTAGTGTTGCATCTCTGATTACTGAAAATTTGGACCTCCCAAATTGTACATCTTATTTTCTTATCTTTTCTTTATTACTTCCTCTTTTTGTCTTTTGCCTTGCCTCCTGGCAAGTTTCAATTTAATAATCCAAAAATCCATATGGATCACCCATGCCATATACTATCTCCCCAATCCTGCTTCCTTCCCTTTTCTTCTTTCCATAGATGTGGTTCCATGAGCACTCTCCAGTTAACTCCCAGCAAGCTAATCTCATGGCAGAGTTCCAGTTTTTTTCTCTTTTATTTTTGTTTTTAATTTAAAGTATCATAAGTTCATATTAGGGGTAAAGCTTTATAATTCAATATGCTGTTATGTTTACCACCAGAATTTTAGTTTCCCTCTAGTAGATTTTATTCTTATTATAAATTTCCTTTTGTTAAAAAAACTTCAGGGAGCACTAATATCATGTCTTTAGGAAATTTAGCTTGGATTGATTGAACTCCTCAATAAAGAAATTGCTGATATCATGATTAGTATTCTGGGAGCAGTATTGAGGAGATCATCAGATGTGAACAAATATCAACTGTGCCCAACATTGGACTATTGGAGTGTCAGTTTAGGGGCATGGGAGGCTATTTTGGCTTAAAGATACTTTTAGTCTATTCAACTATTTTTGCTTTACTCTAATTCTTATTTCCAGAACTGATGCCACCAGTTCCCAAGTCTGCAATGCAAGTCAAATGGTTTTGCAGGTTCCCATCTTTTCCCAACTTCCAGAAATTGTGATTATGGTCTCTTATCACAATAGTTTTACCCTTGCTGTATTTATGACTTTGTATATGATTGTATTCATTCATTCTCATTTTAGCAGGGTTCAGGAGGGGAGGGGAATTTTCATTTTTATCACCAACTTTAATTAGAATTTCCACATATTTATCTTTCCATGTATACATTTAAAGATTAGGGTAAATTTCACCTCCACAAAATTTCTGTGGGTTTCTTTATTATAATCACTTTTAGTTTTACATTAATATGAGGTAACTGACAATATGCTGAGTCTTTTTATTTAATAACAAAGCATACCTGTCCATTTATTCTAGTCTCTACATATTGTTATATGTACATAGATATATAGCAGTCAAGTATTATCAGTTTTCATAAACGTGTCCTTTTTAAAGTTTATTACTAGCTTTTTAGTGCATTCATTTTGTAAATGGGACCATTTGTTCAATAATATTTACTTTTTTATTTATAAATAGGGAAGGGATTGAGTTTGAGATATTAATTTTATAATTGGGACTCTTACTATCATGATTTCTTCAATAACTGGGGTGTTTTCAGCAGATTGATGGGAGAACCTCTTATCTCAGGAACAATATAGGTGAAATCTAAGGGATGACAGACAAGTCACAGAAGTTGCATTGGAATTTTTTCTGAATGTCACTATTTTCTCACAACTAGTCTAAGACACTGTCACTTGGTCACAAGATTTCATTGCAGTCCCTTATTTTTTGATGGCTATAGGGACTGTGACTTGGGCTTTCCTATAGCTTTGAGAGGCATCTTACTATAGGTCAAGTAGAATATTAAGAGTATCTAATATCATACACGCGCGCGCTCGCGCGCGCGCGCGCACACACACACACACACACAAATTGCTTCTACCTTCTAGCCCACTTGTGAGAGCCTTCTCAGTTATAAGCTAATTAGACAATCAAAAAACAGAAGGAAATTTTAGTAAATTATTTTCATATATAGTCACAAACATCCCTATCATATCATGTGACTTTTACCATGTGACTTTGACATTTCTCCCCAGTTGAATTTGAGTCTCTTTTTCCTCATCTCCCCACTGTCTCTACCAGTTAAGTATTTTGAATAGTGCCCTGCTTGATCTATTCAGCCTCAATCAGTTACTGCTTCTGGATCAGTGTACTATTCAATACATAATCTTCCTTTCCCAAAAGGAAATAGATCCATTTTGAATAGTCCACAGAAAGCATCCTTTCTGGTGACTATACTAGATCAATTTTTAAAAAACTATTGTCATTTGAAAAACATCTGTTATCCACAAGGCCTCCTGGGACTTTCAACTCAAGACTTCTTCCCATAACTCATTACTACATATTACTTCTGCTATCAAAGGAAATAGACATATAACTTTTTAAAAATAAAATAGAACCAAATTATATTTAACTTCAGATTGTTAGCATCTATAATTATTTTTATTTTTTTAGCTCACTAGATATTTTAGCAAAAGTTTTGCTGTGCTTACTATAGTAAACGCTGAAGCAATTTTTATATGATTATTTTGTGCAATAGTAAAAGTATTTCAATGTGTTATAATTGCAGAGTCCTGTTAGTAGTCGTTAAAAAAAATCTCCAAATTGATAACATTGTAATCCCTGGTTCTACATTAAGGGCCATATTCTTCCCAAGATACTAATGCATAAAGTACTATAGTAATAATAGGTGTCTGAAATGTGTACTTGGGGAAGTATATAACCTTTTAAAATTACTTACAAATGGAAATCCATGCACTAGGATTGCCAAAACACATTTCATCACAACTAAAACTAATTTTCTATTCTTGCAAATACAATTGCAAAATATCAAATGAATCCCAAGTAGTAAACTTAAGACAAAGTTTCCTAATTTCAAGTTCATATTATAATGTAGATGGTGGTTCATAAATGACTACTCTAATACAGTAGTTTTCAAACTTCTTAAAGAGGTCAAGACTTTCTTCAAATAAAACTTATGTAGAAGACAGACTGATAAAAAATTGATAAGAAATAAAATAAACTTTCTCTATTTAAAGTAAAAGGAGAAGGGTCCAGAAATTAGCCTAATAGACACTCTCCCAATTCTACTAATCATATTTTTTCAGCAGGACCATGAGGGACTTCTGAGAAATTATTAATGTTTTTGAGATATTTAAAACCACAAGTATCTTATTTATTAGATGTTTGTAATATATAAAACTCTTTAATAATTGTAAAAGTAGGAGAGTCCTAAGGACTGGTAACAAAGACATAATGGTTTATTTCCCTAACTAAAATAAACCTTTAGAACCAGAAGAGCAGACCAAAATAGGTATATATGAAAATGCCACAGAGTTCAACAGGGACCTCTTCTATCATTCAACTCTGCCATCCTTAAAGTAGGTTTTCATCCTAAATGTCATTGTTTGGTCCAAGATTGAACTAGATACCCACCGAACAGTAATACCTTTACTCCAGGAACAGAGAAGAGGGGATGGAAAATTACACCGTAGACATCTATCTTCCTTTAAGGAGACGTCTCCCAAATTCCTCTCAGTTACTTCTACGTACAGATCTTTGGCCAGAATGTAGCCAATCGGTCACACCAAACTGTAATGTACTTTTCCACAAGTCAAGTCTAGAGTTTGATTTAACCCAGGTAGCTATTAAGTTTTCCTGTTACTTTTGAGGTGCAGAGAGAAAACAAGAGACTCCTGGTGCAGCATATTTGTGTAGATTTCTTTGGTCCTTGTGTCTCATGGGAATGGGCCTGAATGAAAGTCTTCACAACCAGTGGGCTGTATTATAAGAAATGAGCACTAAGTTTGGGAAAATCCAACACTGTTTAGTAAGCAGTAAGTAAACCTGCTCTTGGTCCTGAAAGGAGATAACATTTCATTCCTCAAGATTTCTTGCTGCAAAAATAGCCCTGAAAACTGGTATGAGTGAAGAGCAGTCAAGAGTGGCATTCTTGGCACACCCAGCAAGAATACGCAGGCATGCTCAGGGCCATGGCGAATTGCCTCTCCTAATGTATATAGCCACCCTGAAAAATTCAGGGTTGTTACCAAAGAAGAGTGGAGGAATGAAATTACATATAAAGTAATAGTAGGCTCTGTCATGTGACCTTACTGTATTTTCTGATATTTCTCTTTTTAAAATAATTTTATTTTAATAAAACTTTCAATAACTCAATATACTCTTAAGTATTAAAATAAGACATTTTATTATAATGTAGCATTCTGACTAGGTTGCATCTGGAATTTGAATAAAATCATTATGTGGGAGATACTCCTTCCCTAAAGAATCTTTGATTCATAAGGCCTATCATCTGAGCAAGAAGTGTGTGTGCTTATTTTCCCTTGTTTTGTGGGAAGGGATGTTTTGATATTGTGTTTGAGGTAAGCAGGAGAAGAGGTAAGCATCATGGAGAAATTGGTATAGCATCTCCTCATGTACCCAGTCTCATTAACTGGCTTAGTATCTCTATAAGAGAAATTATAATATCAAGGATTTGTGTTCTTCAGAATTTTCTTAGCTAGTAGTAGCCACCATATCACTTCATTGCAACACAGAAAGAAATAAAATTTAAACGCTTCAGAGAAATGGATGAAAGTGCTCATGACTAAGGAAACCAGTCCTGGGCTCTTTATGCCTCCCAGTCACCCAGAGTACTGAGGTGATAATCTCACATCACATGACATATCTCTTCAGGTGGAAAGTTCCCTCTTAGACCAAGTGCATAAACAGCGCTGGGAAGATGAAAGCCCTGCTTCCCTACACCATGTGCCTCTGCCAAGCACCCTGAGGGTTCAAGTGGTCATTGAGAATATGTATGTCTAGCAAAGCAGCATTTCCACAGACAGTGCCATCAGCAGGAATGGCCAAGAACATTGACAAGAAGTCTTCAAAGAAGTTTATAAGTGGTTATGTTCTGGACAATAGATGACCTACCACCAGACTGGGATCAACCCAAAATATTGGCTGAGCTGCATTCCTGCATGGGTAGGTGGGTTCTAAGAGCAGTTGTAATTTGGTATTGTCATTTATGGGGTACCATGTTTGCAGGCTATTGAAGTATCTATGCAATCACACATTCATTACTATTCTGTATCAGTAGTGTCACTTATTCAAGATTCATTTAATCACTAACTCTAGCCTACATGTGTGATTCCCATAATTCTAAATACCTATGAAATGGATATTATCTATCTCATCAACAGAGGGTAGGACTAAATAGTGTTATTTTTCTAGAATTTTATATTTCTACATAGAGATTTGAGTATTCTTAATTTATAGTTAAGAATAACTATTCCTTAGTTATGAAACTATTCCATATTTTTGCTTCCTCTTGTGAAGAATATCTTAGTTGTGTGTTGATTATTGCTGATGTAGAAAAAAAATCTACTGGTTTTCCTATGTTTATCTTATGTTTAGCAACTTTGGCAATTGTTTTTATTAGTTCTTACAATGATTTGTTTGTTGATACTATCAAAAATATCTAAAACTTGGAAAAAGGCAAAAGAGATGATTTTTTTTCCTCTCAGTGACATACTGAGGCATTTCTTATAGGTCCACCCAAGGACTCTGTAATCCTCAGGTGTATGCATTTTTATTTGATTTATAATTATTTTATGATTAATAATAATATACAATATAATTTATAATTAGATCAATGGGTTTTGTAACTCTATAAAGGTAAATTTGAATTTAATTCAGCAAATTTTTCTTGTCCAAATGCAATGTAAAATAATTATGTCTCATATGATATAAGTTATCTGTGCCTCATAGAAAAGATTACATCATAAGATTACAAAATATATTGCTCCGTAGAACTTTATCCAAAACTGGATTTAATGGAACAATTTTATTCCATTGAAACTAAATCAACATTAATAGGTTAAATAAATCTTAAACATATGCATATTTTACATAATTATAAAAATTTTGTTTTTAAGGTTTTGAAAATTAAGCTTTCACTTTAATTTTCTTGGTAGATGATCATATCACTTCCAATCAAAATAAATCTTTAACATATGCATATTTTACATAATTATAAAAATTTTGTTTTTAAGGTTTTGAAAATCAAGCTATCACTTTAATTTTCTTGGTAGATGATCGTATCACTTCCAATCAGTGACATCTTTTCCTTTCCAAACTTTTCAATTCATTATTTATCACAGTGGCCATGACCTCCAAGATGATGTTAAACAATGGATATGATATTAAGTCTTGCCTTGTTCTTAGTTTGAAGGGAATATACCTCAAACTTTCTTATTAGGAAGAAAAATTTGCTCTATATTTTTATGCATAAATTTAATTCCAGCTTGAAGTACTTACATTTCTTCTGTTTTGTACCCTTTAAAGAGTACTTAATATAGGTGTTGCTTTTTAAAAACATGTTTAAGATAATCAAATGATTATTCTCTTTAGTGTATTAATGTGATGAGCTTGATTAGTAGATTTTTCTAATATTAGCCCATTCTTGCGTTCCTGAGATAAACTCTTACTGGGCATCATATATTATTATGCTGGATTAAATACGTAATTGCATTTATAAAAGTATATGATTCCTAAATGTTGTATCTACATTTATAAGTGAATGGGCTCTAACTTTATTTTATTATTTTTTTTCTATTTTTGAAATTGCAATATATCAACCCCATACATTATGCTGAATGATTGATATTTTTCTATTATTATTTTCTGGAATCACCTGCATAAAATAACAAATATATATCTAAAGTTTATAAAACCATCTGGACCTGAGATTTTTGGAAAGATTCACTTTTTGATTACTATCTTTAATAATGACTGGTAAATTCAAGTTTCTGATGTCTCCTTAAATCAGTTCTGGCTATATCTTTTTCATCTTGCATTTTGTCAAGGTGAATCTATTTTTTATTAATTTTGCCACTGATATCAATCTTTTTAATCTTCATAAAGAAACTACTTTTGGTTTTGCTCATTTATGTTTTTCTTATCTCTCTCACTGTCACTTTCTCTGTTTCTGTACTCTACATCATTAATTTTTCCCTATTTTTCCCTATTTGCGTTTACTCAGTAAACATTCTTCAAATTCCTTTATTGACTGCTTAGCTCACTTATTTAAAAAGTCTTTTTTCCAAATAAAGTATGTAAATCTATACATTTCCCCATAAATACGACTTTATGATCCTCAACTTTTGACTTATTGCCATTATGTCATTGACTGCAAAAATGGCCCCAGTTATTCCTCTCTTCTTACTCATACCCCTTGAAATATTAATCACTCTCTTTTTCATCAGTAATGGCCCTTTTCCCACTGCTTTAATCCAAACTATTCTTGTGATTTGATTTGCCCTGTACACTATAACAGAAGTGTGCTAATTGTGAACCTGCACCTCAAGAATCCTCACATTCCACACTGTAAATCCTATCATGGCTGTGTGGACAAGCCTGGGCTCCCCTGAGAGAGAATGAGAGACACATGGTCCAGTCATTCTTGTCCTGGCAGACAGCCATAAAACTACCGGCTCTGTAAGTGAAGCCATCCTAAACCAGTCAGCCCCAGGCCACCTGGCAGCTTGACGGCAGATGAATTAGTGAACCCAGCCAAGATCAAGCAAGCCTGATAAGATGAGCAGAGACATCCAGCTTGACCCATGAGCAATAATGCGTGTTTATTGTTTTAAACTGCTTCATTTAGAGGGAGTTACATAATAATAGCTCACACACATTATTGGTTTTTTAGTTTTAAAGATTTCTTAAATTTGTTTATGATGTTTATGCCTGTGATATTTAATGCTGTTGTTTTCAAATAAGCAAGTACATTTCATTCATTTGTAATTTTATTTCTGTGTGTGCGTTATGATCAAAGAATATAGTCTATGCAATATTGATTCTTTGTGTTTATTTAGGCTTACTTTTTGACTAATGCCTCTCTAATATTTTATGTGTGCTCAAAGTATATGCGTTCTATTTGAGATATTTCTATGTAGATCTAATAACTCAAGCTTACTATGTATATATATTTAATATTTTTGCTTATTATTATTTATCATATAGCTGTATATGTATCTATTTCCTTGAGGAATATGTTCAAATTTCTAGCTAAAACTGTTTAAATGATAAATCTAAATGATAGATACATGGATATTCATTACATAAGTGGCTGTAACCAGCTCACCCCTGGAATTTACAACCTAACTCCTACACTCCAATGGTTTTCTATGTTATTTTTTTTTTTCTAGGCCTATATATACTGTTGCTTTTTTTTTTAAGATTTATTTATTCATACATACAAGCTGGGGTACAGGCCAGAGGTGTGGGGCGGCGAGAGGGTTCACCAGAGACAGAGTGGGAGCAGAACAGGCAGATCAGAAGTACACTGCTGAGGGGAGCAGCGGGCGAGGCAGGAGAGGTCTGCCGTGCCATGTGGGATTCTCCCTGGCTGGGTGTCGAACTCGCATAGCGTGCTGACGACAGCTCCACAGCCCAGCACTTAACCGCTGCGCCACCAGGGAGGCCCTATACTGTTGCTTTTAGAGTTAATTTTGGCAAGAGTAGTAGCCAAAATAGGTATCTACATAAGCATGAAAGAGAACTTACACATTTCCTTTTTTAAAAAGTTTTATATTAAATCTGACTATTATCACTTTTCATCATTTTCTTTCTACCTGGATTTGGCTAGTGATTCTCATCACTTGTAAACATTAGAATAAACTGAAGAAAATTATTTTAAAAGTCATGTTACCTGAGGTGGTATTTAGAAATCTGTATTTTTTAAAAGCTTCCATGAAACGTGAGGGCTGAGAATCACTGCTGTAAAGTCAGACTGCATGAGTTCAAATTCCAGCCATAACATTAGAGTGGAAACTTACATCAGCAAATTAACCTCTCTAGGCCTTAGATAATGAGGCACTGCTCTTAGATCTTCATCCTCATCATTCTCCCAGATATCATGCAGCGAAAGATCTGCAAACAAATTTACTCTAACAAAAATGTTTCACTTGTAAAACTTCTCCATCCTAATATCCATTAACATTTTTACAGCACAGATCAAAAGGAAATGATTAGTAGTTACAGGCCAATAAAGTAGATATTAAACAGCAGGGTTATTTATAGGCACCATTCAAATCATTCCCAGAATGGTTTTCTTTATCATCATCATGGTCATTGTCATCATCATTACCATTATGATTCTGAGCCATTGTCGGGCCACTTATGATATACTAGGTATTATGATTATACTTTACCAGAATTGGTTCTCTGCTCTTCACAACCTATGGGATAGGGATAGTGTTATTTTATCCCCACACTTTGCATATTAGAAAACAGATTTAAGAATGTTAAGTAATTTTGCCCCAGAGATTAAGGATTCGAACCAAAGCAATTCAAGTCCAAGGTTTGTTTTCTTAGATCATTATTGGTACCTCTTTTTACATAGTATGATGATAGATTTGATTTCCTATTTGGCTCAAACTGTTTCTTTTGAAATAAATCCAAATATGAAATCTTCTCTCTTTGTGTCCTTTTAAGCCATACTAATAATTTCATTTACCACTTATTCAGGACTAAATGATCATTGAGGAAAACTGTAGTCACTGGGTACTATTTATAGCAACTATCTTGTTTCTGACCGACTCTCGGTCTGCTCCAGTTTCTTCCCTGCTCCACTTTCTGTCCTTATTCTGACACCCAAATACCTTTCCCATTTGTTACCCTGCCTTTGGACTTGACCTTTATACTGACTTTCCCAATCCTGAGTCAGCTATGCTCTTATCGCCTTCCACTTGAGAATAGTTTGATGAGCTGACTGTACACTTATCTTGCTGCTCTTGGCATTGCACTTTGTGCACTGCATGCTGGTATATGGTGGGGGAGAGGGAAGAGGCAAAACTTACTCAACATAATTATATTTTATTTGAAAAACAAAAACACCTACATAATTAGAAAAATATCTGAAAAATAAGTTTGTTAAGTTCACAAAGATAAAGACAAGAGTGATAATAATGAAATAATCTTTGGGATAATGTCTAATAAGTTAGGCAATTTCTGCAGAACTGTTAAAGGTCAGACTTTAAAAGGACAACTCTAAAGGGCCATCTTAGTTGTGGGAGCTGCTGAGACCTTTGTCACAATACTATATTTAATAACTCCCTTTATCTACTCCCTACTTCCTTCCCAAACCCCCCAGTGCAGGTGTTGATCCCAAGGGCATTCCCCAGTAAATTTCACTCTTCTCTGGGAATCTGAGTGATAACAAAATGTATCAAAAGAAGTTTTAAGAAGCTATAAGCAGAGAGTCAAGATTTCAAGATACAATCACATTGATAGAGAAATTGCTTGTTTTTGTCTGAAGATTTTGAGGGAACATAGCTCTAAAAAGAAAGGTAATACTAAGTGGAACATAATAAAATTTCAACAGATTTTTTTTTGACAGAAAGAATATTGGGAAGAAATCAGAAAAGAAGAATTGCATGCAATCCAAAGAGAAAAGGCAACCTCAGGAAGTAGATATTATCCGAGACTGTTTCTTGGATTGAACTGGATAGTACCTTGGGCACTATCCCTTGGCACTATTTTTAGCACTGTTTCAAGTATTCTTTAGTACTGTTTTAATAGTAGGAAAATATTGACAGTATGGTTCTTGTTATAAGTAGCATATGTAGGTATTGGAAAATATGTCAGTGGGGACCTATCCACAATCTAATGCAGAAATTGTTTGGGTAAAGTGAGTCATAGATCTATTCAAAAACCATATTTCGGGGATTTCTATGATTGCTAATCACTACATGCAAGATGTGAAAAGAAGGAAGATGGTATTTAGAAAAACAAGTCGGAAATTAATCAAGTCGGAGGAAGAAGGCAAAAAGGAAACTATAGCCAGTTTTACTAGTTTTCTTTGTTTTCACTGGCAGGAAAAGAATTGCTCCAGAATCTGACTTGGGGATTACATATGCCCAATTCACACTAGAATGTTTGTGTGTACGTAATGGCCCATCCAGGACTCAGTGTTGTTGTGTTCAAATACTATTTGTACACACAATTACTACCTGAACCAGGAAGTAATGCATTATGCCGGTGGATGCTGCAGTGGTATCGGTTTGATTATGGTATTTGATTATGGAGGTGACTGTGGAAGTGGTTGTAGCTGTGGTGTTGGGTTTATTTATTTATTTATTTATTTAATCATTTTATTATTTTTTTGATGTATATATTTTTATTGTTATTTATGTCTTTTACATTTTGTATTCCCCTTGGGTAACCCACCACCGATTCACCCATGATCCATCTCTGTGGTCCCTTATGTTCTTTTCTACTCCATTTTGTGCCCTTACCCTCTCCTCTCCCCACTCCCCCACCCGCTGAGTGTCTCTCTCCAATTGGTTTCCTTATAGTCCTGTTATAAGTGAAACCATTCGATATTTTTCTCTTTCTTTCTGGCTTATTTCACTGAGTATGATCTCCTCTAATTCCATCCATCTCACTGCAAATTGCATGTGTTTGTCTTCTTTGAATGCTGAATAGTATTCCATTGTGTATATGTACCACATCTTCTTGATCCAATCATCTATTTTTGGACATTTAGGTTGCTTCCATACCTTTGCTATTGTGAACAGTGCCACAATGAACATACAGGTGCATGTATCCTTTTGGATTAGTGTTTTTGTGTCCTTTGGGTAGATTCCCAAAGGTGGTATTGCTGGGTCATATGGAAGTTCCATTTTTAGCAATTTGAGGAACCGCCATACAGCTTTCCATAATGTTTGGACCAGTTCACATTCCCGCCAGCAGTGTAGAAGAGTTCCTTTTTCTCCACATCTTTTCCAGCATTTGTTGTTGCCTGTATTTTTAATGTGTGCCATCCTCACAGGTGTGAGGTGGTATCTCATAGTGGTCTTGATTTGCATTTCCTTGATTATAAGTGATGTTGAACATTTTTTCATGTACCTGTTGGTCATTTGCTTTTCTTCTTTGGAGAAGTGCCTTTTTAGCTCTTCTGCCCATTTTTTGATTGGGTTAATGGCTTTGTTTTTGTTGAGTTGTGTAAGTTCCTTGTAAATTTTTGTTATCAGTCCTTTATCGGTTGTATTGTGTGCGAAGATCTTTTCCCAGTTGGTAGGGTGTCTGTTAGTTTTGGTTAATGTCTCTTTTGCTGTACAGAAGCTTTTTATTTTGATGTAATCTCATCTGTTTATCTTGTCCTTCACTTCCTTCACTTTGGGGGATGTGTCTTTAAAGATTTTGCTGAGATGTACGTGGTGTTGGGTTTAAATGGTGATGGTAGTATAAGAGGATCCCTGTGGTGCTCAGAGGCCACATGGCTATGTTGGAGCTGAGGCCCACTGGTCTCAACCCACCACCTGCAAGTGCTCCCCCTCTCCCAACCCCCACCCTCAAGACTCGCTCCAGCCATGGCTCCCTGCAGTCCTCCAGCCCACCAGCCTTCCTTGACTTCATGCAGATCAGCCTGGGCCAAGGGTGGGCTTTTCCCCTTTATATTTGGAGCAATCAGGTTTGAGCTCAGTATACTCGGGTTTGAGTTCAATATACCAATATGTAGCTAAATGAGATGAGCAAAAATGACCAATCAGTTTCAAGCTCTCCAGTTTTCACTCAACCTTGAGTCAATCATTTGGATTGAAAATAGAAAGCAAGTCGATTGGTGTTAAATAGTCGAATCAGACCCTTAGGGTTGAAAACAGGCCTGTAGGGTTGAAAACACCTCAGGGTGGGGAACCCTGGAGAGAATATAGGCAGAGCATAAGCCAGCTTGAGTCGGTCAGGAGCTGGTCTATGAAAAGAGAAGTCACTGGACTTCCTTTAAAGAGGAAGCACTCATTGAAATGCCTTTGAAGAAGGATTCAGCAGACGACCTCTGCAGACAAAGAAGCATCAAGCAGATCGCCATAGACATCTAGACCTCCGACCTTCCCACCTGCAAAGACCCTCTCAGAGACAGGGCCCCTACACCTGCCTAAGACCCTGCCTTTGATGTCCCTGGCAAAGAGCACCGTCAGCTTCAGCTGGTTTTCTCAGAAGAGCTGTTCGCTATTGTATGCCAACAGTTCACAAAAAGCTCTTCACAGCCTCTGGTTCTCTGGCATAACCTCTACCGACTTCTGCTGTGGGTTGCTACAGTGTCACCTGTCACCTCATCATCCATGAGCAGATTTTGTTTGGAACTTCTGGACACTGCAGACACTATCAGGGTTAAGATGGCTGGCCACTTGAGTTCTTAGAAAGTCTTTACTTTCCCCCAATCTCCTATTTGTTAAATAAACCCTGCTGTTGTTGGCCTCTGAGCCTGGGTGGTCTTGTATTTTTGCATGCAAGTGAGAACTGACAGTGACCTGTCCCCTACCTTGGGCACTGTTCCTCGGCACTATTTTTAGCACTGTTTTAAGTACTCCTTAGTACTGTTTTAGTAGTAGCAAAGTATTGACAGTATGGTCCTTGCTATAAGTAGTATGTGTAGGTATTGGAAGCTATGTCAGTGGGGACCTTAAGAAGTCCAGACATTAGAGATAATAAGGATTTGGTTGTAGAGATGTCCTTCAGCTAAGAATGAGGTTCATCTGACAAGCTCCACACTGGAGACTTAGGATGTGGGGAAAACAAACTTTGAGTGAAAACTGTTATGAATATGCCCATAAAGAGGGAAATATATATATCTCACACTCATATTTATAGTTTGTTTTCTATGGTGGCTCCTTTTTGTCTCAGAAAACTAAGTTTTGGATTGGCTGCAGGTTTAAAATATATTTCACTTAACCTCAAAAAGAAGGGAGAAAGAAGGCTAGGTCTGAGAAGATCATGTTTTTCTACTTTGTTGGCATCCTCCTTTCTTGGAATGTGAGACTTTGAGAACAGGGTAGTTTTGTTTATCAGAGCTCGGCTCAAACCAGATACTCAAATATTTATCAAAGAATGAGTGGTAGCCATCTTCTTATCACCTATCCCTCCTGTTTTCAAGGATAGTAACTACTCAGTGAAAGTGAAACAACAAAATAGAGGATGCAAATCAGCTTTAAATAAAATCAGGCATAAGACATCCTCTCTGACTTGTTTAGTTACCTAGTATTGGGTTTATTGTGGCTCTAAATTCTACCAGTCTTTGGAGTTAATATATAACAGTTTTTATTCAACCAAGTTCTTCTTCCTCTCCCAATTTTACCTGGTTTGTCTACATAAAGTAATCCTTAACAATAACTCAGTGACTCTGCATGCTACATACACATAATTACCATATAGCATAATAATATATACATTTCTACATATACCAAATTAATCTGCTTTTAAATGTTATCTTATACTAAAAATCGTAAATGCTGTACTAAATATTATTTATGTAATCTTGTTCTTCAAATGTTCTTTTTTATGTTTTATGTAATCTAATTGAAACAAAAAAGAAAAAAGTCTCAAAGTTTAATTTATATCAAATTAAAAACAAACCATACTTGTTGAGTAAACTAGAGCAAGCCTTTTCAATGATTAAACTCTTTCATAAAGACCATGCCATGTATCACAGAGCTGAAGAGCCAAAATTCAGAGGCTATTTGAAGAGGCAAAGCTGTTTAAAAACAGAAACTCAAATATGCCCCTGAAATGACATTATTGATGCGTTAGTTTGCTCTTACCAAATTTTTCAATTTCTCAGTCTCATTACTGAACTAGGATTACTAATTATGGTTATTAATAATGCATTATGTTTATTCATTTTATATACTTTTCCGGAAAAGGTAATTTCTAAGCTCATTAAATTCATCATCCTCTTGCAATAAAAATAAGACCTTTCAGGAGCTAATTATCTAGTCTATGGATGATTTGAATCCTTCACTTTTGTGTGTGTGTGTGTGTTTAATTTTAGTGATTATCACAATGGGTAGATTAAGACTAATAGTGGGTAGGTAAGGACTCTAAAAGGTGTGGATAATAACATAGATGCCTATAATATTAAAGTGTTTCATGTCTCTGTTTTCCTCTTCATTCCTCTTTTTCAGCCAGTTTCTAACTCCCTGTAAAAAACTAGCATTTTGAAGCCATACATGGACAAAGTGTATCTGATAACTCACTTAACACCTGATCAACAATTACTTGATCGGTAGCCTCCAGCAGACCAATTGCATTTTTTTTTAATCTATATTTTTATTGTTATTTATGTCTTTTACATTTTGTATTCCCAATTGCATTTTTAAAGGAAAATTCTTTAGGAAAAGAAACACACCTCAAAGCCACTACTGTTACTGCTATTATGAATTCCCCTCTAAAGTATGGATGCCATAAGGCCTGGAAATATAGCTACTTTTAAAAACAAAGATGCAAATAATTTCAGATTACTATTAACAGAAAAAGTAAGCTACAATTTCTATTTGGTTAATATTTTGTATTATCTAACAGTCTTGATTCCGTATACTAAAGTATTACAAGAATTCTATTATGTAAGAAAAGCTATGATAATTTTGAGAGAAAAAATAGTAGTGGGAGGGTACCAGTTATTAAAAGGTTATAAAGCTATAATAACTAAAATAATGTGATACTTATGCAAAAAATGAGACAGATAAGACATGAATTATCAGCAGGCACTAAAGTATGTGACTGTAATAGGGGATATAGAAGTATTGCTGATGTCAACTGGGACATTTTTGTTCTCTTGAAACGTCAACAGATTCCCAAATCTCAGGACCCAAGGAATGTTTGACCCACATATTCTCAATATAAGAATTGCACACATCCTCCTGGCATTTACTAAGAAACTTAACATGAACCCTGACACCCTGCACTTAACTATCTGCCGTGGACCAGCTAGGTCAAGCAGCATATGAAGGAGGATGGTAGGAGGTTGAGGAAAGACAGGAATCAAATGTGTTAGTGAAAGCTGGTACCAGGTGGGCTGTCACAGAGCGGATGTACATAGTCCTGCTGCAGCACATTTATTTATACAATCTCGAGCACAGGGGAAGGCAGGGTAAGGTTGACCTGTTGGTAACAGTTAGCATCTTGCAGGTATCAGGAGGTGCCAGCGGTTGCAACAGTATCAGTAAGCTGCTTGCCTATGGCTAGGTTATGCTGAGCTCAATGTTCTAGCTTGAAGGACACAATGGGGAAGACATCCTCTTTCTATGCCTCATGACTGAGTGACTGTTGCCACCTCAGGTCATTTGGCAGGGTTGGTGTGGCTCAGGAATGTTATCCAAGAGCACACACCCCTGGCTACCTACAATTATCCACTTCAGGCTACATTAACAAAGAATAGGAATTCAAAGGAGAGAATTCAAATTTCAATGTGAACTTTCTTTGGAGATTTTAGAGATGGTGGAGAGTGCTATATATTTCTCCTCTCCTCATAGTGCACAGACTTGCTTCTTCACTATCCTGCCAGACATATGAGTGGAGCTTCAAAATAACCACTCACCAAGTCTGATTTGTCTGATAGAGGAGAGACAGTTCATTACCTGAATTTTGATGTATGTAAATCTTAGGTGTCATCTGGTGCAGCTATTGAAGCAGAGTGTAGTGAGAGAATTTTCAGGGAAACCTTGATCTGGGTCTTCTAGAGTTTGAGGAGCACAGAGAATAGTGACAGGCTTTCTAGCATTGATGTTATGGTAGCTCCAAGACCAATCTGCTATCTGGATTTGAGTTGCCGAGTTTCTCTCTGGTGACACAGAGACAACTTCGAAGGTGGTGGATCTAGATCAGCACCATTTTGAAAGAATTTTCCCAAAGAACTGCCAGCCTGGATAAGTGGACCCAAGTAGAAAGAGGCCTGTGGGTGTACCAGGAAAATAGGAGTTGAAGGGGAGTTATAAGATCAACAGGGATATATATCATCCTCTTAATGGGCAGAGGTCCAAGGAGCTACAGGGGAGGAGTTTTCTAAATAACTCACTAAATCACCCCCTCCAAAAGGAGTTAGTTTTTGGATATTTGCCTTTAAAGACAGTTTTTAACATCCAGCCAATAAAAATATTTTTGCTTCTATTCATCTTATTTCCAGCTTCTTAGCCTAAAGTTGGATGAGCCAAAAGTAAGGAGTGAATAAAACCAACAATATCCAACTAGACCGGAAGGGGGAGGGGCAAAGAGGGTATACTTTAAATTGGATGTAAGATGATTTTTAAAAAATCACTTGGGTAGGAACTTTTAATTTTGAAAATAAGAGTTATGCATTAACACCCCCAAGTTGACTGTAAAAGCAATAAGATCCGTGGTGATTCTATAGTATATCTGCAAATTCTTTGATACTCCTGTGAGGAAATAGATTCTGTTCTCCCTCTTTAGACCTGGAGGGCTGTTGTCTGCTGCAATGAATGAAATAGGGCAGAAGTTACACTAGGTGACTTCCAAAATAAAATCAGATAAGGACTGTATCTGGCCTACTGGCTTCTCTTCACACTCTGGTAATCTTCAGCTACAGTGTAAGAAACTTTGCTACTCTTAGTTCATAGTGTGGAGAGGCCACATGCACAGATCATATTAAAAGAGGCACAGAAAGGTTCATAAACTGCACAACTACAACTAGGGGGAGGGGAGTGAGGTGAGGATGGCATTCACCTTCAGCACAAACATAAAATTTATGGGGAGACACCAAAAGTATCCTGTAATCAAGGTAAAATTTTAGTGCAATATTTTTAAAAATAAAAATCAATTTGAATGATAGAACAATATTTTCAATAAAAATTGCATCCATATCCTGATGATTTCTTTTGTCTCCAACTCCTGTGTGGTTCAGCAAGGCACTGTTACTCCTATTGACTAGAAAGGGTATAAGGCAACTTTCTGGGGTGGTGGCACTATTGTATGTTTTGGTTTGGTTGGTGGTAGCCTGGGCATATATAAATCTCCAGACTTATTGCCATGTACAGTTAAGAGATACATACATACATACACATATATATATATATATATATATATATGTCATAATACATATATATATGGCATACAGATTTTATTGTATTATTGTTTGTAATTATCTCTGTGTGTCTGTGTATTTAGAATTGGCATGTGATCCACTTCAATTTAAGGAATGTCAGAGAAATGTTGCAAGAGGTTTCGAGGAGAGAAGTTCTTACATACTTTTTAAAAGAGCAGCTGCACTGCATGGTCTCTGGGCAGCACTTGGTGGCAGTGTGAGAGCTGGAACTGCTGTGGCTATGTGGTTGCCAGTATGAACATGAAGCTGACACCGGAGCACTACAAAAGAGAAATGGGGTCAGAGACTAAATTGAACCCAGAGACTAAATTGAACTAAATTGTGCAATCAGGACCTTTCCTTTTTATATTATAAACCAGTGTGGACTGGGCTTTCTATTACAAATTCAGAGAGACACAGAGCGAGCGATAACAGAAGCCATGAGGGAAGCAGAAGTGGGGTGTAGTAGTAAGGAGAGCTTACTATCTAGTAGGCACTGTGCTGCTGCCATTGCCGATCGAATGGGTTCTTGTGTTCAAGCGACTGAGGAATAGTCACCGACACACCTGACTGAAGATGAGCGAGCTCATGTTTATTGGAAGAGGGACTCCTGACAGCAGGAGGGAGTCTAAGGGAGGAGCTCATTACTGTTGGGGGTAGGTTTACTTTTATGATCTCTCTTGGGCTCTTTCCTCTTTCTGGTGCTTTAAGTAGTGACCCCACTTTGCCACCCAGAGGTGTGAAGCCCCCACAAGCTGCGGTGTGCTTCTGTATGCCTCTTCTATATGCCTCTCTAGATTAGCTCAGTTGCCAGCAGCCTTTGCCTGTCAGTTTACTGCTTCCTCAGGAATCTCAGTCTGCTATCTTACAACCAGCCCTTGCCAGCCAGCTTGCCACCAGCTCTTGCAGGTCAGCTCCCTAGCCAGATAGTTCTTCATCCCCAACAGTAACTGGGTTCTCCCGTGGAACCCCTCTGCTGTCAGGAGTCTCGCAATAAACCTGAGCTTGCTAATCTTCAGTACGGTGTGTTGGTGATTATTCCGCAATCACTTCAACACAAGAACCCACTCAATCGGCAACAGTACTGGGTAAAGGGCTAGAAATGAGTAGGACATCTGCTCTCATGGAGCTTACATTTGAATGGGTGTTGGGGGACACATAGAGGTACAATAACAAAGGCTATAAAGAAAGTAACACAGGATAATGCAGTGTGGAAGAGGGTACTACTTTTATTGCAGAGCCAGAGAAGTCTGTGCAGAGGTGACCCGATCAATGACCTGAATGAGGAGAAAATGCCAACTATGTGAATTTCTGAAGAAAAGCCTTTCTATTACTTAGAGATATAGTGAGTGGTACATTCCTGGAAGACAAAAAACTTCCAAAGAATGTTAATGTGCATATAAATCACCTGGAGATTTGGTTAAACAGAAGATTCTGATTCACTGCATCTGAGCAGATGCCTGAGAGGTTACATTTCTGACACTCTCACAAGTAAATATTTCTGGATTTAGGGATCCAGATGCAAATATTTCTGGTTTATGGATCACATTTGGAATAATATACTTTGGAGAAATTTTTTCCAAATTGTGGGCAATGGCCTGGTCCACAAAGAAATCAAGAGATTCTTTAAAAAGGTTCAAAGCAATTTAACATCGACACAATATCCAAGCATGTAATCATTTTTCTAGTAATTCATTTTAAGTGACACTTTGGAAATGAAAAACAAAATTAAAAACTGTGACTCTTTACAGATATTTTGAGAAACCCTGCCACATGGTCTAGAGCATTATAACTGAGGAGGGAGTTAATCTATCAACTAAAACCACAGAGAAACGGGAAACATCAAAATATCAGGTACAGTGGAGAGCAGAAAAAATTTCAGGTGCAAAACATGGTGTTTGGAACAAGTGACAAAACCTTCACCAACACTATGATATACAGGCATATAGACAAAACCACACATACACACACACACACACACACACACCCCACACACACACCCACCCCACTCCCTTCTGCCCCCAAGCAGCTTCCATATATAACCACTGGCAGCCACAGTTATTTCTCAGACAAACACCCAAAAATGCCCTCTCTAGATACTTGAAATAGCTTTGAGCAAAGACTTCCTCAATCTAGAATTGAGGAGATCCTCATTTTAATACTGCTCCCTGAAAAGTGAGGCACATGTGTCAACATGTCTTCCTAGGCACACAGATCCTCCAGCTGCTTTTCATTGCTCATTATTAAATAGAATGTAACATCAGGAATCACCAGACTTTCAAGGCACTAATTTATTTATTTATTTTTAAAGAGTTATTCATTTATGCATACAATCTGGGGTACAGGCCAGAGGCGTGGGGTGGCGAGAGGGTTCACCAGAGACAGAGCAGAGAGCAGCACAGGCAAATCGACGGAAATACACTGCTAAGGGGAGCAACGGGCAGGCGAGGCAGGAGAGGTCTGCCGCGCCATGTTGGAATCACTCCCCGGGCCAGCTTCGAACTTGCATCTCTGCTGCCTACAGCTCCACAGCACAGCACTTAAGCATTGTGCCACCAGGGAGCCCCTCAAGGCACTAATTTAAACAAGCATTGTTAGAGGCAGAAGAAAAGTAGGATAAATAGAGATAGGACTCTACGGAATCATAACTATGGGAGATTTGCAAAATCTCTAAGAAAATGTGTTCTCTAGAGCTGTATGCTCTGAAATGCCCTTTCATCCTCTCTGAGTGCTTGGTGATATGACTGAAGACATGTCACATTTCTTAGTATCACCTATGGGAATTTTTATCTTCTGTGTTCTTTAGATTATCCTTTAACAAACACCCACCAACTGAGGAAAGCTTAGCGTGTTTCTTGAAAGTGTGCCTGCTTAGTTCACTGTCAATGACTTAATGTATATATTTCATCAGTTTGGAAGCTTTTAGTTGCAAATGAAAGAAAAGTCAATTCAAATTAGTTTATGAACTAAAGGAGATATATATGAGAGTCTTTTATATAACTGGAAACAGAGGAGCTGAAGTATCAGGTAATATGTGATCCAGCAACTCACTGATGGGTCCCCAAAACTCAATTTCTCTTCTCTCATTCTTTTGGCAATTCTAAAGGAGCAGTATTCCCTAAAAGATACTGTGTAACTTGAACAAGTTTGTTTCTTTATTGTTATTACTTATTTTCTTGAATTATGTTTGAGCACTCTACTTATACCTTCATAGTACATTTTGTTAAGAGAAAGATTCCAAAATGTCATTCTAGCTTGCATAAACGAGTCAGAGATGCTGAATCAGTCTTTGGGTGTTTCTCCTCCAAATGAACCTGACCCCAGTGGTTTTTCCCAGGGTTTCCTCATAGCGCCAAATTTTGAGGGTAGGAAAGCAAATGGATTTAAGGTCAGAGGGTCATGACCTCCCAGTGCCCGCCCTTTTTTCTTTAGAGAGATGTGATGTGACACAATCAGACACACTGTAGGCTTCAATGCCTCTGTTCTCCTATAAATTGTTACGTGAAGAAAGCGTGTACGCTACATGTTCTCAAAAGAAATAGAAATTTTACATTTTTCACATGCCTAAGATTATCTCTTAGTCATTTCCTTTAACAGCTTTCTCCTAGGTACACGTATATTTATTATCCTAACATTATCTTCTTTCTTCTTCATTTTCTTTTCAATCTTACCTGTTTTCAATAGAGGCAAAATTACAGATTGTTTAAAATGGTTGATATTTTTCTAATATTGAGCCTACTGAAAAAAAGTATCCAAACCCCTTTCTTTAACTTGAGACTTTAGAGGTCAATTAAAATCAGTCAGTTAGGCAGACATCAGAATATGAAAACTCTTTCCACAAACTAATAAATTAGAACTGCGTATTTGCTATGTATCAGACAACTCTAAGGCAGAGGGCAACACAAATATGTCATCTATTTTGCATTTAAATGAAACATTATTAATAAGAATCATAGCTACTTAAAGGTACAGAAATAGTCTACAGTGCCACACTTATAATTTCCCCACAATCACTCAGTTTTGGAGTGAAGATTTGGCTATTACAGAGTCACGACCTGGTGTCCTGCAGTTACATCCTCCAAATGAGGGACTTGTGTCTTGCCCATAACTAAGCTATCCACTGTTGGGAAAGCAGAGCAAAGACTGTGCTCATGGAGGCAACTAAACAGGTCCCCTTTACCCTGATGGATCAAAAGTGGAATTTTCAGGACTTCTCTTTGTATTGAGAATTAAAAGTTTTGAATGGACTGCTTGGGTCTCTTATCAGTTGTAGAGCTGTAGAGGAACTACTAGTGTAAAATAACATTATGTACATGATTTATATTTGTATTTGTTAAATCATGATAATAATTAATGTAAACAATCCTGGAAGCTCCCCAAATCCTTCTCTTTATAAATGGTCTGAATATTATTAAAATTTGAGCAAAACAAATTGCTCTGAATAAACAAAGCCTCACTGGCAATGTAGCTGGGATGCAATGTTTCTAATTCCTTCGTCTTCGATTCTTGAGGCTATAATCAAAATGGGATGGAATTATTCATCTTTATGAATACAGAATAAACGTTCTACTTTATCTGATTTAAACTTTGGCTTTCTCAGTAAGATTTTACTTCACTTAAAAAATAAATTTAAAACAATGCTTGGTTTAAAAAAGCAGTAGTCTAGTAAATCTACGGCCTCCTGCGTTAGAGCAAATGGAGTAGAGCAATAACTACATGGATTAACTTTGAAAGAGAAAGCTCCTGGGCAGAATTATCCCCAAGTACTGGATGATTACATAGAAAAATTGATCTAAACAAGATGCCTTTTTGTCTTGTGATAGGCTACTGTTTTAACTTAGCATGTAGGGCTCACTTTGCTACATGAGACCAGAACAACAGTGTATTTTAACCAATGAAGAATACTTTGCTTTAATCTCATTTAAATGCTCCTAAATATAGAAAATTAAATTTCATCAACTTGCCTCTAATTTGGGATTATGGATTCTTTTCCTATGATCCGATATTACAAATATCAGTTAAACTTTAAGACTCTCAGAATATGTCTAGTAACTAGTTGTGGTATTACTCTCCTCCCATACTGCTCTTAGTAGCAAACATTTCACCTACTTATTTCCTTTGTATTTGAAAATGAGCAGATTTGGAAAATGACAAAGTTCTTTGTTATTTGAACAGGAAGGAAGTCTCTCTGGAATTTCTAAGCAGTAAGAGAATATTTTCCAAATGGGATGCCTGGAGATAACTCTATGGTAAAGAGTACAAAATTATACAGACACATTGTACATGCTTCATTCTATGCAGTTGAACATAAATAGGTGTGAAGCAGTTTGCTAGGCTCAGAGAATGAAATGGTAACTTGATCCCTGTTCTCAAGGAGTTTCTGGTCTAAGGAGGAACACAGACATTGCATAAATAATTACAAAACTAAATATATATAAATTCAAAGCAGGATGAATATTATGAAGCAAAAGTACAGGGTAAAATGAGAATGTATGACAATAGGTTTATCCTAACGGAAATCATAGAGCAATGTTTCTGGTGGTGACATTCAGAGAAACACTGAACTGTGAAAGATAGACAGCCTTGAGCAGAAATATGGTTCCATTTTGAATAATCTAGGTTTGAGACTGGCAAACAGGGAAGTAGAACATATATTCGGATGTATGGAGAAGTCTGGATTGAAGGTAAAGATTTAGGATTCATTGGATAAGTTAGACATGAAAGTTAACTTACTGAAGGATAGGGTCAAAAAGGGTGTCTGTAATTTAATTTTGAGAAGTTCCAGAATGAAAGGCATTTTACTCAATTTTCAGTACTTTGTGGGAAAAATGATCTATTGGGCTGGTTCCGAAACCATCAAAAAGTTCAAAGCAGTTTTCCTTGTGAAATAGTGAATTCTTGTAATTTTTAAAACTGTTTCCCCTTAAATGTTTGGTGAATTTTGGAGAGATGAAAATTGATGTTTTAGTAGACAAAACGAAAAATAGAAAGAAAAATAGAACTTTTATTCCACATGTGAACATTTTTTAAAAATATTTGAAATTGAACTTGTGAATATCCTTTCATGTGAACCTTAATATTAGACTTATGTATTGAAAAAACAAGCACTTTTCTATTTTCATTAAGTTTGTTGACCCAGGAATTGACAGTATCAGAAGCAATCACAATGTCATTAAAACAGAAATGAGTGTTTGTTTTTTTTTTCCTGGCACCATGCAATTCTGAACCCATCCTTCAGGTTTATTCTTTATGTCTTTTAATTGATCATGGGTGTAAGTATGTACTTTGAGGTGTGCTAAATTAACTTCAAAAATGAAATTGTTCGCACCCCCTTCCCCAAGCCTCCTCAAAGAAAGCGCTTCTCATCACCATCCCATACTACTTTAACCGCAAGGCAGTCTACATAACATTTTTCCAAGTCCCCAGAAGTAGAAATAGAGGCCACCAGTCCCCAGGTTGCCAGATGTAGTGAAACAAGAACACTGTTCAATTACAATTTGAGATTGAGAATATTTTCAGAATAAGTACGTCCCAAATATTGCAAGGGACATGATTGTCCCAAATATCTTTTTAAAAGATTAACATTCACATTTAACTGGGCCCTCCGTTTTTCCCCGGGCAACCTCGGAGCCCATTCCCTCCATCCCAGGTCAGGCGCCGGAGCAGCTAGTTTAAAACCCAGGACCCGCTGGTTGGGCCGGGCCCCCTGATTGGCCGAGGCGCGCCCGCCGCCCAGCCGGCAGCAGGCGTCACGCAGCCCCGGCAGCCCGGGCCCCGCCGCCGCCGCGGCAGCCGGGTCGGCGCAAGTGCAGCGCGCGCGGGGGGAAGGGGCGCGGCGGAGCGCGAGGCTGGCGTCGGGCCGCCGGCGGCCGGGCGGGATTAAGTTTCTGGGTTACGCGCCAGTGTCTGTGCGCGTTTATCCCGAAGCTTCTCGCCGGGCCGTTACTTCAGGAAAGGAGAGAGCGGCCGTGAGCGAGGTGAAGCTCCCCAGCCCTCCGCTCCTCTCGCGTCCCGGCCCGCCGCGGCCGCCGCGAGCCGGGTAAGCGGCGCCGGGGCCTGGGCCGGGAGGCCGAAGCGCGCCCTCGCGCGCTGTGCGCGGGCGCCCGGGGCTCGGCGCGGGGCGGGCGGGGTGCTCGCGCCCCACTGCGCGCGGCCGGGCGGTGCGGGAAGCCGCTGTGCCTGAGGCGCCGTGGAAGGATGGGGCTGGAAGTTTCCTCCGCTCCTCGCCTGGCCCCGAGTGATAATCCCGGTTCTTTCCGCCTCCCTTGCCCCCTCCCCTTTCCCCTGGTTTACTTTAAACGGTTTAAAAGTTTTTCTGCCCTGGTGCCTGGCGGGGCACTCAGGGTGTCCAGGAGGGGAAACCCGGGGCGGCGCCCCCGTCGGCCGCTCCCCGGCGCCGGAGCCTGCTGCTTTCCGCCGCTACAGTGGCCGCGCCCCGGGCCGGACACCCCTTCCAGCGGTAGCCAGGCTGTTAGGTAGGGGGGGGCGGAGGGCGGGGAGCCCTGTCCCCAGACTGCGTCTCCAGCCCAGGCGGCTGGAACCCCGAGCGCGCCGCTAATTGGTACCCGCCTCCCTGACATCCCCCCTCCCCGCGGTGCCTGCGCCCTGGCACCCGCGGCTCGCGTTGCGGGGGCGTTTCGCTCTGGCTGCGTCCGCCATCCCCCGAGTCCCCGCACCCTGGGAAGCCTTTGTCTGCTCTGTCGCAGCCCCGGGATGCCGGATGTTCCCAGGGCAGCGCCTCTCGGGAGACGCTTTGTGTCTGGGGGGGTTGTGTGTGTGTGTGTGTGTGTGTGTGTGTGTGTGTGTGTGTGTGTGTGTGTGTGTGTCGGCGGTGGTGACGGTGTCAATTTTTGCTCGTCATTGCAGACGAGCAAAGGCCGGACTTTTCTGTAGATCTGGTGGAAATTGAAGCCGGGACTGCGGAGAGGAGGAGGAGGGGCCGGGCGAGAGCGGGAGATGGCCGCCGCCGCACTGTGGCGGGGCCGAGTCGGGGGCGGCGGCGGGACATCCCCGTTCGTCTCCGTCCATTTCTCTGTTGTGGCTGCAGCAGCTGCTCTGCTTGGGAAAATCGGCGTGGGCGCTGCGTGCCTTCTTGGGTGGGGAGGGGAATGTGGGTGTCGGCTTGTGCTTCATTGGTGTGGTCAGTTAAGAGACCAGCACTTCAGCCTAGAAAGAAACCGCTCCTTTTTCTTTTATAATGTCCAGGGGGGAAGATCTGGAAATTGGTCAGGCTTCATCAAGCTCGGGTGACACCTAAACATTGTTTTGTGTCTCCAGAGACAGTCTTCATTTAGGTTACCTTTTACGGAATAACTAGTATCTAATCTGAAAAGTTAATGAAGAAGCGATGCTATGAGACTTGGGAGTTATCTTTTTCTCCCATGTTGAATTTGGATATAAATGACTGGTGCACTTTTTGTAAGGGTTCAATCATACAGATTTATTTAACATAATCTCTCGCATCTGGTAGAATTTAGGTGAGTAGTTGCTTTTTAAAACACACAAATTCTTCGGTTTGAACACCTAATATACAATCCAAAACTTTGGAGAGATGCACCTGGGCTTTTGCCTGGGGGTGGGGTAAGAGGACTAAGAAGGTGCTGAGAATTATCTCCTGGAATGCCCAGATTTCCTGCTTGCTTGAAAGGCCAGTTTACAAATGGGCTGCTCTAGCTAGATGGGTCTCTCCCCAGAGTTTACATTAGGAACCTTTAAAGTGGAGGTCTTTAAATGTTAGGGTCTCGGGCTTTGTAGCCTGTTTTCCCTCTGAGGTTTAAGATCTAGGAGTGGTTTGTACATTTTCAAATACTGAACAAAAAATATTTCGTGACCTATGAAATATCAGTGTCTATAGGTAAAGTTTTATTGGAGCACAGCCACAATCATTCCTATCATCTGTCTCATATCTGTAACTGATTTCATAGGTATAGTGGCAGAGTTGGTAATGCATAGTTGAGATGGAAGTGTAGTATAGCCTTTGAAATCTGAAATATTTGCAGTCTTATTCTTTACGTAAAAGAATTGCCACGACAAGTGTTGCCAGTCACTCAAGTTGCAGATCAAGACTGGGCTGTAAATAAGTCTGGCTTAAATACTAGTATATCTTTCCATGTGTGCTTCATTTCATAGGCCTTTTTGGCCCTGCTTCCTGCATCCCCCAACAGGCAGACTTATCCCCAATAGGTGGACAAGTTAAGTGTGTTGAATTATATCAAAGTTTCATTTCTTCGTTCTTAAGAAAAATTAAGTTTTCTTAATCTTTTGGTGTCTTTCTCTGTTAGAATTTAGTATAAAGTGGGATTTTCATTGGCGAAATTGTTATTTTCAGTTTACTGAAAGCTTTATTTCAAGATATTCTTCAGTGAGTTTTAATGTCTTCAGCTGCTCTATTCCTGGGAAGATGTGAGAGCTTGTTTTGTTGTTTTTTTTTCCACTTGGGAAGAGAGAGGCAATGATTAGGGGAAGTCTATAAATTTCTTTCTGTAGATAAGTTGTCACTGAGGCAAAGACTGTTCTGGGGGCCTCTTAAGTCTTCACCCCTCCTTTTTTCCTACCTCATTTGCTTAAATAGGTCACATTTATTCTCAGCATATCTCTCACTGGTAGATTATATGTGTACCATACCTCTTAACATGTGTTCCTTTTTTCCTTTTGTTAGGGTATTTTTCATGGCTCCCCTCTTGTTCTTGGTTTTCTTTCTCCCTTTACCATACTCATTTTGTTTCGTAGGTCTGATGATTGAGGCTTGGGAAGGTAGAGATATCACTCAGTTTTTAAGCTTGCTCCAAATTCCTCTCATAAAGACATTGCCCTATTTGGCCTTTAAAGACATCTTTGCATTTCAGATACTTTTAAATGCATCCATGCCATGAGGGAGTAGAGGCTGTTCCCAAAAGTTACCACAACTCTTTAAGTTGGCAAGTGCTGTGAAGTGCCTGGAAATTCTTGAAATATAATTTTGCATTGACATAGGCCTTCAGTGTTTAGCTGCTGTAGTTGGAAGGCTGTACTTTACAAATAAAGAAGTGGACCCCTTGTTTAGAATTACGATTAAGGGATTTAGAAGCATGCACTTAACAATGAATTGCTGAAAGATAACTATCCTAAGTTAAAGACAGATTCTGTTCTCCAGATTACATCCCAGGTCTGATACCATAGTGTCTATTTTCTGGGATGGCTGAATAGCAGGTGGTTTGCATTTATTAAGTTTTATCACAAGTTACTTTTTGAGTTAAAAAAAAAAATCTTGGGCAAAATTGATGTGTTGAACTAGAAATGCCCTGTATATGCTAGAGCAAACAACATATCTACCAAATAACACATGGGAAATATCCTGTACTTTGAAGTAAAGAAGCAGACAACTACCTATAGAAATCAGCTAACAGACACCCTACCAACTGGGAAAAGATCTTTGCACACAATACATCTGATAAAGGACTGATAACAAAAATTTACAAGGAATTCACACAACTCAACAACAAAAAAGCCAATAACCCAATCAAAAAATGGGCAGAAGAGCTCAAAAGGCACTTCTCCAAAGAAGAAAAGCAAATGGCCAACAAATACATGAAAAAATGCTCAACATCACTTATAATCAAGGAAATGCAAATCAAAACCACTATGAGATACCACCTCACACCTGTGAGGATGGCACACATTAAAAATACAGGCAACAACA
>PVIJ01007300.1:0-75832 GCA_004024925.1 Scalopus aquaticus | reverse complement strand
ATGGAAAAGCCACATCTTGTTTAGCAAGGCAATTACAATGGAATAGGAGTTTAACTGGTAGACTAGGAAATGTCATTTGATTAATTAGCCTATGACTAGCTTAGCATTTGTTAGATTCCCCAGATAAAGAAAAATTATATAATTTGTGACCTCTTTGAATCAATTTATTTTTCAAGTCCCACTTTGTTCCTTTTGATAGTCACTTATTTTCTATTTCCTTTTTAAATAATTATTTTTATTGATGTAATTACCTGCATATTTTCTTTAAAAGAAAGGAAACAAGAAGTACTGAACTGTGTATCTGGAGATATCAATCATAATCCCAAAGCACCCACTAATTTTGTTAATTTAATCTTCATAGACCTCTGTCTCCTCACCTTCACAAAGAGGAAGTGGACCCATATAACAGTAAAATTTTTCAGTTCTTCCAGCTGAATATAGGCAACTATGAAGGAAGAGACAAAGAAATGTCAGTTATGTCAGGCATTGTAACCCAGTAGTTGAAACAGAGTACAAAGGGAATTATGTAAATAAGCTATAAATCCTAGCCTCTGTATTTGTGCTGAGTTGATATGTATGTTTATGCCAGTCTCTTGATTCCATACCCTCTTCTCTCTTCATTGGCGTGTTGCTGTCCACAGGATCAAAGAGGAACACTGCAACAGAACACTAAGTGTATATAAAGAATGCTGTTCTACCATCTGTTGGGATGCTTCCTACATTTAACCTAAGAAAATAAAGATAATATATTTCTCCTTAGAACTGAAAAGTATAGCACTGCTTTTCTTAAACACATAAATGTTCATATTAGAACCCATCCCTATTACTTTTGAGTAATGGAATAATTCAAAAGTTACACTTTACAACCTATACATTAGCCATATAAGATATAAAATCAAAGCTAGAATATTTTCTAATGTCTACTGCCACAAATTTTCTAATATAGTCTTCATATATTTCCTGAGTAAATATACAAACGATTAGTTATACTAAATCTCATAATCTTTTTTTCCTTCCCACCTCCCTGATTTCACTTCCTGTTGTTTTATAAAATAAAAGATGGAAAATACATGGCTTATTTGAGAAGGTAGTTTATTATTTTCCCTTTATTACCATCCAAGTATGAATCTTTAGAAACCTGGGTTGATGAAAAGAGGCACAAAGAAGATTAGTTGTTCTTTAATCATTTCTGTTGGAAGAGTGGCTAGAATGAAGGTCCTGTGATTTCTTTATTCCTTGATGCATTTAAAAGTTGTTCTTAAATCTCTATTCTATAAAAGGCACTCAGACACCCTGGTTAAACAGTTAGTTATGGTGCCTACCCCCAAGAAACTTTAAAAATAAGACACTTTTAAACAAATGAGCACAAAGAACATAATTACAAGTGATGGTAAATGCTATGAAGGAAAAAGTTCAAGTGTTCTAATAGTAATTATTAAGGATAATCTACTTAAGATTGATGGGCTCAGAGAAAACTGTTGCAACCAAAGGTATAGATGTTAACTCTTTGTTAAATTTACATACACACACACACACGCACACACATTTCCTTATGTCTTTGGGTGGAAGAAGGGCTTTGTTCACCTGGATTCTAGACCTATGTAATATTTTCCTAACTGTTCCAGTTATTCTACATTGCATCTTCTTAATACAACAGCCTGAGTGCTGTCTTCTAAGTATAGTCAGATTATGTCATGTCAGTGCTCAAAGCACTACACTAACAAAAACTTAGAACCAGATTACCATGCATAATATGGAACTGCCCAGGACAGAAATGATGTACCTAGCCCCATACTTTTCCCTGATTCTGCACTTCTGTTTTCTGTTGTTCCCTGTCTTTTTTTTTTTTTTAAGGATGAGTTTTATTTTTGTTTTTTTAAAGATTTATTTATACAAGCTGGGGTACAGTACAGAGACGTGGGGTGGCGAGAGGGCTCACCAGAGACAGAGTGGGGAGCAGAACAGGCAGATCAGAAATACGCTGCTGAGGGGAGAGGTCTGCCGCACCATGTGAGACTCTCCCCAGCCGGGCATAGAACCCGCATCGCGTGCTACGGACAGCTCCACAGCACAGCGCTCAACCGCTGCGCCGCCAGGGAGGCCCTGTTGTTCCCTGTCTTCCAACCACAATCATGGACTTCCTCACAGAGCATACCTGGTATTTCCCCAACTCAGACCTTTGTATTTGCTCTTCTCTAGGCCAGGATAAATCTAAATATTCGTATCCATTGCTCACCTGCTTCGTATCACCGTCTCCGACTATCTTATTTATAGATACAACTCACCCAAACCTCCTATTTTACTGCATTTTCTTCTAGGAACTTGTCACTTTCTAATATAGTATATCAGTATATATTTCATTATAGCAGATACTTTGGTCATTTTGTTACCTACAGAATCCATAGCTTGTGGATCTATTCTAACACATAGCTGGCATTCAGTAAATACTTGCTTAATAAACAGTGTTATTTAAAAAAATGTCAATATTATCCTAACTGATAGACTTAGGGCTGTGTTCTGGTCTATCTCCCAGGAACAAGGGCTGAGTACAGAGGTGCAAAAATGCAGGCTGTCTCTGAGATGTGAGGAATGGAATCAGAGACGCTCAGAAAGATTTAGAAACTGAGGTAAAAAACTGAAATACCGGGCCTCCCTGGTGGTGCAGTGGTTGAGTGCTGCGCTGTGGAGCTGTCGGCAGTGCGCAATGCGAGTTCGAGGCCCAGCCGGGAAGAATCCCACATGGTGCGGCAGACCTCTCCTGCCTCGCCCCCTGCTCCCCTCAGCAGCGTATTTCTGATCTGCCTGTTCTGCTCCCCACTCTGTCTCTGGTGAACCCTCTCACCTCCCCATGCCTCTGGCCTGTACCCCAGCTTATATGCATAAATAAATAAATCTTAAAAAAAACTGAAATAGAAGATCCAATGAGTATCAATTCCAAGAGTGTGGGTGAAAAACAAGAAGTAGAGATATAAGATGCAGTAAGAGACCATAAGATGCAAGAAGTGGGTTGCTTCAGACCAAATGGCAAGTGGGGGCTGTAATAGAAAGATTTCAGATGTTCTATACATATGTGCAGAATCTACTGGAATGTGGATTGAATCCTGTTGTGTAAGTTAGATCTCATACTATCATTATGACTTCCTCAGATCTCTAGAAGAGTTTTGTAAGGAACTCTAGTAGACTTGAGTATTAATAAGTTATCTAATAGCGGTAGTCATTACAAAGTTTGAAGGTATTGGGAAAGTTGTTTTATAACAGCATGAAATCTGACATTTTCTATGTACTTTTTAAAATAGCACTTGAATAGTGCAAATAGTATTTCTGAGAATCTACAAATTATAAGAATGTGTAGTAGGTCATAGAGAAATGGACAAAACAAGTTCTGCTGTTCATCTTTTATCCAATCGTATCTGTAAATTAAATAGCCCTGTGTTCTGTAGATGATGTGTTAGGGAGATAATGCTCTCTGAATAGACATCTATTTAAAGGTTATCATCAGGAAAATATGGGTGTGATGGCATGCTTTTCTAACTAGTAGGTATTCTGAAGCTATGCGGCTTTTGAATATTTTATTATGCTTGGCCTATTACATAGCTGGCCTATTTAATTGAAAGGTTGAGGGTAGATACCCAAAAATTCTACCCTTATTTTGAAAGTTATCTTGTAGGGAATCGTCAATCAACTAAATTGATATTTAACTGACATATAGTAGATTTCCTTATAAAATAGATTTTAGTGGTATGATGCTGAGTTTTCACCATTGTGTATGTATACCAGTGAAAACACCAATTTTCCTACCCACGTAAGTCCCCTAACAGGTAATACTATTCTCCATATCTAACCTTTAGGCAACCACTGATTTGCTTTCTGTCGCTGCAGATTAATTTATATTTATAAAATTTTATGTATATGGAATCATTTAGTATGTTTCTTTCATATCTGGTTTTTTGTACTCAGCATAATTCCTTTGAGATTCATATATAACTGGTAAGATTTTTTACTGTGAATGGCATTTCATTGTATGAATACACCACATTTTGCATATCCATTCACTTATTGGTGGATTATTTGGGTAGTTTTCACTTGGGAGCTATTAAGAGCAAAGTTGCATGAACAATCATATACAAGAATTTATGTGGCCACAGTTATTCATTATTCTCAGTTAAATAGCTAGAAGTAAAAGCGATGGATCTTTCTAAAGATGTATGTTTCACTTTATAAGGAAAAATTTGTTTTCCAAAGTGTAAAATTTTATGATTCTACCCATAATATGTGAGAGTTTCAGTTGCTGGACATCTTTGTCAAGTGTTGGTATTGCCAATCTTTTCAATTTTAGACATTGTAATGGGTGTGTGGTGGTATCTTACTATAGTGGTTTTTTTTTTTAAAAAGATTTCTTTCTTTTTTTTTTAAAGATTTGTTTATTTTTGCATGCAAGCTGGGGTGCAGGCCAGAGGTGTGGGGCAGTGAGAGGGTTCACCAGAGACACCAGTGGGGAGCAGAACAGGCAGATCGACTGAAGTACACTGCTGAGGGGAGCAGCGGGCAAGGCAGAAGAGGTCTGCTGTGCCATGTGGGAATCTCCCCACAGAGCATCAAACTCACACCACAGCCACAGACAGCTCCACAGTGCTGCGCCTAACCCATTGTGCCACCAGAGAGACCCAAGATTTATTTCTTGTATGCATAAATAAATAAAAATAAATCAGCGCTATCAAGCGATTGCCAGCCACTACACATGAGTTCCATCCCCAGCCAGGGAGCTAACCCACATGGCGCAGCAGACCACTCCTGTATCGCCAGATGTTCCCCTGAGCAGTGTATTTCAGTACATCTGCCAGTTCTGCTTCCCACTATGTCTTTGATTAATCCTCTCACCCCCTGCAGCACTGAGACTTAACTCCTCTCACTGTAGCATTCCACTGAGAAGTAATGGTCTTGAACATCTTTTTGTATGTTCATGGACTTATTGTAAGTGCCTATTCAGTCCTCTTGTCCCCTTTTCATTGTGCTGTATGTTCTCTTGAGGTGAGGGAGTTTGTTTCATATTCTGAAGAGAAAGCTTTTTCAAGTAACTGTATTAAAAATATGTTCACCCAGTATATGGCTTTTGTCTACTTTTTAAATAGTGTCTTTCAAGAAGTAGCAATTTTTTAATTTGAACTAGTTAAAATTTCCATTATTTCCTTTTATGGTTCATACTTTTTACATTCTCACTAGGAAATCATTGCCTATTAGATGGCAAAAGTTTTTCTTCTACATTCCCTCTAAACATTTTATAATTTTAATTTTCACATAAAGATTCATTTTAATTTTGTGTTTGGTATGAGGTAAAAATCAAGCTTCATTTAAAAAAAAGATTTATTTATTTATGCATACAATCTGGGGTGTAGGCCAGAGGTGGGGGCGGGGAACGGGGTGAGAGGATTCACCAGAAACAGAGTGGGGAGCAGTACAGGCAGATGGGCTAAAAATACACTGCTGAGGGGATCACTGGGCAAGGCAGGAGAGGTCTGCTGTGCCATGTGGGAAGCTCCCTGGCCGGATATCAAACTCGTGCTGCAGTGGCTCTGGATAGCTTCACAGTACTGCAACTTAACCCCTTGTGCCACCAGGGAAGCCTAAGTTTCCATTTTACGCTGTATTGATTACTTTAGCTTTACAATAAATCTTAAAGTAGTATAAGTTCTCCAACTTTCTTTTTCTTTTCTTTTTTCCTAATTGTATTTTCTTTTTTTGAGGTAACATTGGTTTACAACACTCTAGGTGATTTGGGAAGTAGGTAGCACCCCTTGTTCTCTACCAGAGAACTTGGCCCTCTTTCCATTTTGTACCCCATTTCTCACCCTTTCACTCCAATAGCATCAATTATATTGCATTTGCTTGGTTTAGTTTTGTCTATTCTCTTTTTTTGTCTCTTTATCATTAGTGAAACCATCCAGTATTTGTTTTTCTGCTTCTGACTTATTTTAAAAATTGCTTTTGTTGTTACAAGTAGTTCTCATTTTCATGTAAAATTTAGATTACTTTGTACAGTTCTACCCAAATAAAAAAAAGCTGCTGAAATTTTTATTTGAGTTTTATTGTATAATAGTTCAATTTATAGAACTGACATTTTAACTATGTTTAGTCTTCCATCTATAAACATCAATTTAGTTGTTTTCCATTTATTTAGTTGTTCTTTAGTTTCAGCAATGGATTGTAGTTTTGCATACACAAGTATTTCACCATTTTTGTTGAATTAAACCTAAGTACTTTGTTATTGGATATATTGAAGTGAAGTTATATTTTTATTTCATTTTCCAACTTTTGTTGCTATTACATATAAATACTATTGATGTTTGTGTACTGGCTTCCTCTAGTGCTGTCTTGAAAGTTCATTTATTCTGGTGGTCTGGTGGGAATATTTAAATACATAATATTTCTTAGGATTTTCTAAATATATCATCAACTCTTTGATGAAAACACTTCATTTCTTTTCCAATCCATACTTCCTTTAACCTTTTCTTAACTGATTGAAAGGCTTAACTGATTGAAATAGAATATGATTTTGGTTGAGGGTTTTTTCATTCATATCCTTTATCACATATGGAAGTCCCCTTCTATTCCAAGTTTGCTAAGTATTTTCCCAATGAAAGGAGAAAATTTTTATATACTTATCATTTGACTTGCTAATATTTCACTAAGGAATTTTTAGTCTTTCCCTGAGGGATTTCTTATAATCCTTTCTTGCACTTTTCTTGTAATATCTTTATCTGATCTATTGTAACAATACAATTCTCATAAAATAGAGTGGTAAGCATTTCATCCTTATTTATTTTCTGAAAGATTTGTATAGAAAAAATATTTTATCTTACTAATAAGCTATATGGGACTGGTGCTTGCTTGGTGAAGGCTTTTAGTTCCAAATTCAATTTCATTTGTGGAGATAATTGTTTAAATTCTTTATTTCAACTTATTTTAGCTTTGGTTATATGTTATTCAAAGAATTTGTATTTTATCTGAGTCACAACACTATTGCCATCAAATATTCATAATGTTCCCTTAGCTGCTGAATGTTGTAGGACCTGTAGTAGTAGCTCCTCTGTTTTTTGTTTTTAATATTAGTAGCTTTCATGTTTTTTCTTTTTTAATCAGTCTTTGTTATCTGTGTCTGTTATAGCAAATTGCCACAAACTTAGTGGCTTACTACACATGTTTATTATTTTACAGTTCTGTGTATCAACAGTCCAACACAGATGTCACTAGGATAAATCCAGATTTCAAATATCAGTAGAATCACATTCATCTTCAGAAGGTTCTGAAGGAGGAGCCATTCCTCATTCATTTGGATTGTTGACAAAATTCAATTTTTTGCTATTGTAGGACTAAGATTCCTATTTCTTTGTTTCTTTGCTAGCCAACAACTGAGGGATGTAACAGCTTCTAGAAGCCATGCACATTCCTTGGTTTGCACACATTTCTCAATCTTCAAAGACAGCAATGGTGGGCCAAGTCCCTTTCACACTTCAAATTTTCCATACAGGGCCTCCCTGGTGGCCTAGCAATTAAGTCTCAGCACTATCACTGCTATGGCCTGAGAGCTAACCCACAAATGGCACAACAGACCTCTCCTGTCTTGGCCGCTGCTCCCCTTTGCAGCATATTTCAGCAAATATACCTGTTCTGCTCCCCACACTGTCCCTGGTGAATCCTCTCAACTTTCACACCTTTGCCCTGCACCCCAGTTATTCTACTGAAAAATATAAAAATAAAATTAAACTCAAACCTTCCATCCTTCTCTTTAAATTTCCTGGAAAGGTTTTCACTTTTAGAGACCCAGGTGATTAGTTTTGGTCCACCTAGATATTCCAGAATAATCTCCCCATATCAAACTCCATAACATTAATCACATTTCCATCTAAGAATACATATGTACAGGTTCTAAGGATTAGGGATTTGCTTTTCTGTCTCCTATGGTAGAAGCTTACATTATTGATTTTTGTCTTTTCTTCTGTTTTTGAAGATACAATTTTAAAATTATAAATGTACCCTATCTTATTAGCTATATCTCCCAATTTCAGTTTGTTTTGTTTTCATTATTTCATTCAAAATAATTCTAATTTATTTGTGGTTACTTCTTTTGTCCATAGATTTTTTTAAAAGTGTGTTATTTAACTTCCAGATATTTTGGCTTTTCTTACATATTTTGTTATTGCCGATTTCTAATTTAATTCTATTCTGCTCAAACTTCAAACGCAATAAATCATTTTTTTTAATTTATGTGTCAAGATATGGCTTATCTTGATAAAAATTTCAAATCTACATTAAAATGTGTATTCTGCAGTTTGAAGTGTAATATTTTATAATTTCCATTGAGATTAGTATTGTCCTTTTGATATTCCATGTTCCTTCTGATTGTTTTGTCTACTTGTTCTATCAATTACTGACAGTCATGTAAATTATCTCTCTATCCAAGAGAAAAATTGTGGATTTTTCTGTTTCTCCCCTAGTTTCTCTTGGATTTTGCTCCATGTGTTTTGAATTTATATATTACTGTTTTATTGATCATTTTTTCATTATGATGTATTATTTAGTTGTGTTCTTTTTTGGTTGATTTTTTTTCCTTTCATCTGTGTTAATCATATGTTTGTAAAATATTTATTTTATTTACTTATTGTTCTTCTGTTTATAATTGTCTGCATTATTTTCTTATGATTGCTTAGGTTATACCGTATACATTTTAAACTTTCCATTGTTATTATTACAACAGTATATTTCCAGTTAACTTCCATCTGTTGAGCTAATGTTGTCATGTATATTACATCTGCATATGTTAAAAGCTTATCAATAAGTCATTGGTTCTTTTACTTTAAACACATGTTACTCTTTCAAAGAAACTAGGAGATGTTATCTCTAATCTTATGTTTATTTAACCTGATCACCTTCCTTTACATTACTTGTAAAGTAACTCTACTTTTAATGAATTTTCTCACTTTATCTGAAAGTGTTTTAACTTTATATTTTTAGGATTGACAGCTTTTTTTTCTTTCAACACCTTAATCGTGTTATTCTAATATCTTCTGCTCCAGTCTTAGGAGGAATCAGTAGATAAATTTTGCATTCTTCATCTTCTATTAAAGTGCATTTTTCTGTGGTTGAGTTTAAGGTTTTGTTTGTTATCTTTGGATTGCATCAGTTTAGCTGCAATGGATGTATGAATAATTTTATCTGTTTAACTCTGTTTGAGGTTTATTAAATTTTGTAGATCAGAATTTAATGATTTCCATCACATTTGTGGAAGAGTCTGCCACTATTCATTCGGAAAATTATTTCCATCCTTTTATTTATCATTTGGGCATTTCAGTTACATATATGATAGCCAGCCTGATACTCTCATATATGTCTCTCAGTCTCTATTTATTTTCTTTCAATATTTTTTTCTCAGTTCCTCAAACTGTATAATTTAGACTGATCGATCTTTAAGTTTATTGATAATTTATTCTGCATCTCTGATCACTGTTGAGTCCATGTAGTGAATTCTTTATCACATTTTTCTGTTAATCCATTTCCATTCTTTTCTCTATATATTTTTTCTTTTTTCAAATTTTATTTTTGGTTTGGTCATTGACATAATAATTTCTTTAATTCTTTGAATATGTTTATAATCACTGCTTTCTGACACTGGAACACTTTGGAATCAGTTTCTATGACTGTCTTTGCCCCTATTTATGGGTCATACATTCCTGTTTCTCTGTGTGCCTAGTAACTTTTGGTTGTAAACTGAACATATAAGATAATAAAATATTGTGACTACAGTAGACTCTGCTGTGTTCTGAGAATGGTTGCTCTTTAATTCCAATATTCAGTTAATCTGCTTGAACATGAATTACATGCTTTTTTTCTCCTTAGTGTCTAGCTATTGATATCTCTGGTCTATTCTTATGGCTTCCAGATCCAAATACTACTTTTATTAATCTGGCCCCCTAGAAGTCTCCCATGCCCCTTTGTAATTTGACTACTAAAGATTTTACTCATATTTTAGAGTTCATCCTTTTTGTGGCTTCTTTGCTTCTGAGAACTTCCTTCTAAATCTACCATCTATAGCATTTCCTTGTATTCTCACTTTTGAGATTTCTAATTCCTCATGCTAAGCTTTCTGTTGTCTATATTTCATGCAACTAAAAAATGTATTGAGCTTAAAAACAGCAAAATTATATATCTTGCACCATGTTTCTTTTATCTATCTGGAGTAGATTCCTCTGTGATTTCTTCCTGATTTATCGCTAGATCCTATAAAATTTCTCATGATGCATTGCTTATCTGACAACATCACACTGTGGGTTTTTGGGTTTCATTCCTCTTCAATTACCTTGTACTTAGGCCTTCAGCTTTGCATTTACATGCTGTTTTACCAACCCTGAGCTCTGATTTCTGCAAATATTTGCTGACAAGACTATTTTTTCCACCATAGTTTTTCTTTGCTACAGCCAAATAATTAGAGTATTGTTTTGTTATTTTAGTTTAAGAATAAACTCTCCCCAACTTTTGTCTACTTTTGAACACACCCAATGTCTTTAAATTATTAGGGAACCCTATGCAAACTATGGACTATAAGTGGTAATGATTTTGATGTAGTTTCAATTATTATAACTAGTGTGTTTCGACTAGAATGTATTTTAATGGAGAACAAAATTATTTTCAATGGAGGAGGCTATGTGTGTGCAGTGGGTTGGGGGGAAGTGTGGTTTACAGGGATATAATGAAATTGCTGTATTTTCCTCTCAGTTTTGCTGTGAATTTAAAGCTGCTCTAAAAATGTTTTGTTTGTTTGTTGGTTGGTTGGTTGGTTTTTCTGCTGTGCCATGTGGGTCAGCTCCATGACTGGGTATTGAATTCAGGCCATTGCAGTGGACCATCATGGTGGAAACTCTAAAACTTAACCCCTAGGCCACCATGGAGGTCCTCTAAAAAATGTCTTTTAAAAAAGAAGGTTGTTGGGCCTCCCTGGTGGCGCAGCAGTTGAGCGCTGCGCTGTGGAGCTGTCGGCAGTGGCAGCGGTGATGCGAGTTCGACGCCCAGCCAGGGAGAATCCCACATGGCACACCAGACCTCTCCTGTCTCGCCCACTGCTCCCCTCAGCAGTGTATTTCTGATCTGCCTGTTCTGCTCCCCATTCTGTCTCTGGTGAACCCTCTCGCTGCCCCACACCTCTGGCCTGTACCCCAGCTTGTATGTATAAATAAATAAATCTTTTAAAGAAATAAAATAAAATAAGGTTGTTGGAGATATTGAACACCTAAAATTGCAATTCTGTCCAACTTATATTGAGACTGTCTTTGATTCAAAGGATTTTTACTTGACTGCTGAAATATAATAGACTAGGCCTAAAAATGTTTTATCTCTCTGGTTCACTCAAGTCACACTCATGGCTAAGCAGATAGAGAAAACTGGAACACCTGGTAGACACTCAAATATTTGCAACTATTCCTTTCTTAATTATAAACCTTATCAATCATATTTTCTTCCCCACCCGAACTACCTTCCTGATTCAGCAGTTTTCTAGGCTGAGGATTAATGTTAACATCCCTAAAAAATAAATATGATTAACAACCCCACAGTCTATTTTTGTGTTTTCCTTAAGCTAAGAATGCTTTTGCATTTTTTGAAGCTGAAAAAAGATGGAAGAAGGAAGGAGTCAAGAAGTGATAGAGGTTCAAAAGAGAAGAGAAACATAGAGACAAAGTATGTGACAGAAACTGTGTATGCCCCACAATACCTAAAACTTGAAGGAAATGTTTCCCTATTCCTGAACTATAGGATTTACAGTATTTTAAACTTTATGGCAAAGAATCTTTACATTCCTTATATTGTTTTAGTAAAGATAGTAATAACTGGTCCCCAAGGAAAAGTGATCCTACCTATAATATAGCAATTTATTTATTTCTGTCCTGAGAATATCCATAACACACTTTAATGTTATAGTCATAAGATTCTGTCAAAAGTTGTTTTGATTCTATCCCGTTATGGTTGAGTCATTCCCAAGTATCAATTAAAAATATCACTCAGATACCAGTTATGAGCAACTTTTTACATACCCTTCAAAGTAAAAAGATGGCCATCAACTTTTCTTCCTTTTGTGTAAACTATAGAAGATTACATTCTGTAGCACATTAATTATTTTTGTCAGCAGGTAAGCCAAGATTTGGATAAGAAAAATTATAGACCCCAGTGCTATGTTGTTTTCAATTATATTAAGTTTTTTCATCCATAGAAGCTGAAATCTAGCCAATGTTAGGCTGTCTTTATTTATTGAAGCTTACAATACCATACATACATCATAAAGTATATTATACATTTTGAACATTTGATTTTTGCCTTCTGTGATTCAAACATTCACCGGACAATTTCTAATTCAGAAGGAATAACCTAATGTGTATTTTTCTCTTATAGCATTTAATGCTGTTGGGGCATTGTCATTATATCTAATTTTAGATTAGAAAAATATCAGCTATAGTAAATAAAAGCCCTCTTTCCAATCCAAAAATAGATTTATGTGTTCACTAGTGGAAAATTATTTTTGTTGTCTTATTTGAACTCACCATGAATATAGTAAAAGAGAGAGAATTCTAAACAAGTCATTAAATCACAGTGACAGAGTGGTTGTTATTCAGGAACAGTAGTCAAACGAAGTCAGTAGCTCATGGAAACAACTGACCATGCCATTCCTTAGCCCTATATGTTTCTCGAAGCAAACCTCCATTTCTGGTTGGGACAATTTCCATTTTAAGAGCATGTACAGTAAGTAAATTACTGGCAGCAAATTAATATTTTATCTCACTTGGTATCAGTAAAAGGCATAAAAGTTAGGTTAAAGTACTCGGCTTTGTTTGGTTTGGCAAAAAGGATTTCTTAGTTTTTCTTTTGTTCATGCTCCCTGCCCTGAGATCACTGCCCCTCCATTTGTTCATTGGCAAGTCAATTGTGTAGTCCTGAGTTCTTTTTACATAGCTCCCTCTCTCCTCAAGCAGGGACTGCCTCTCATAGTCTGAAAAAGAGAAGCAAAGAGGTGCCGTTTTTCTACGTTTCCCTAGACTTTATTAGAAAAGGTCCGTCTACATTGATTTCCAAACTACAAAAAATTATGATGGGAATGTGATTAGTATCACTACTTTTTCATCAACTTGCCCATAATTCTCTCCACTAAAGTACAAGCAAACCCCTTCTTGTTCTAAGGTATGATCTGGTTGGATCTTGTAACTAAGAACATGACCTATAAAACCAAACAGATCTAAGTTTAAGTTCGGAATCTACCAGGGGACATTGGGAAATTTCTTTAATATCGCCAAGATTCAGTTTATTTACCTTGAAAATTGAAATATGAACACCTTCCTCGGTGATTCATCATGTGGAGTAAATGACCTAAAGTATGCAGATCCTGTTTATTATTAAAGAACTTTGTAGACCCTTAATAAGTGTAAAGTATTATTGTTCACAATTTAATCCTTTTTAGTTTTCTATGCAAAGAAAACATAACTGTTCATTAAAAATCTTTTTTTTTTAAGATTTGTTTATTTACACATACAAGCTGGGGTACAGGCCAGAGGCACGGGGTGGCAAGAGGGTTCACCAGAGACAGAGTGGGGAGCAGAACAGGCAGATCAGAAACACACTGCTGAGGGGAGCAGCAGGTGAGGCAGGAGAGGTCTGCCGCACCATGTGGGAATCTCCCCAGCTGGGCGTCGAACTCGCATCATGCACTGTCAACAGCTTCACAGCGCAGCGCTCAACCGCTTCGCCACCAGGGAGAGCCTGTTCATTAAACATCTTAAGGAAGCAGTAAGCCCTGGCGTGGCTCCCAGGGTCTCACTATAGTCTCTCATACCTACTATCTGGGATTCTAGAGCTTGACTGGTCTATGGAAATAGAGCCCAAACTCCTTTTCTACTACATAGTGCAGTGGTGTTTATCTATTTACATGTAGGACCTTTCTGCAAATGAAATCATATATTCAACCCCAATATTGAACAGCCAAAAGAGTTATTATAGGTTACACAGACACAGAGCTCAAATTACAGGCCTCCCAGTGTCTAAAGGAATCCAAATTCCTGTCATCTCTTTAGAAAACCCTGTTATAGTGTCTATCTCTGAATTTATCTCAAAGTCCAGGTTCATTGGAGAAACCACTCTCCCTGCCTCAATCTAATTCAGCTCCTTTTCCTTCGTATAGCTACCCACAAAGCAACCGTGCCTATTATTCCCTCAGTCTGAAGCTAAATTTGAGCACTATAGGAATGTGCTCCATATTTGCTTCACGAGAAGTACAGATGAGGTATTTATATTCTAATAAAGTTCTCAAGTGTGTGTGATGCTACTTCATTTGAGAATCAATGCTATAAAGGACAAGATGGTCACAGATTTCCTAACTCCCAAACTGAAGGGAAAAAAATCACTTTGTATGAAATGTAAGCATTTGACAATTGCTGCTTGACTACTACTTTTAAAAACGAGAATTGGAAAGACTACAAAATTATGTATTGCAAAGAAAACTCAAAATGAAAAAAGAGTTATCTACATTCCTATAAATGATTCTTTTGAAATTGTTTTCTGAACAGTCCATCATCCTGTTTTTCATCTCTAAACACCATTAATCTATTCTTTGTTTCAATATTGTTTAGCTCTCAATATTATTTAGATAATGAGAAAAATTGCACATTGTATTTTGAAAAAAGAAAGATCCAAGTGGATGCTTCTCCCTGGCCCCTCTTGCCATTTAGCTTAAATAGTTGTCTCCTTAGATCTTTCTTTGACTATTGAATATGTAATAGACAAGATATTTTCCATCATATCAAACCATTAATTTTCTGTTTATCATTTACTCCTATATATTTTAGGCTTCTTTATTTAGTATATATTTAATTTTTTATTTGTTTTCTAGTTGTTTCCACTTCTTGAATTCTCTCCATGAGCATAGGAGCTTAGTGTCCTATCATATGCCTATGCATTTTGGCTATATTAAGTACTTATTGAATGAAAAAATGAATGCACTAGTTAAGTGAACACTTGTTTTTAACCACTCTAAAGAGAATTATTTACTGTAAGAAAGCATAATAAAGGGAAAAAATTCTCTCAGCCACAATTTTACTACAAAATTTAGGTAATCACTTTTCTAACTTGCCTTTTCCCCACTTTTGAATTAGGTCATTTTATATTCAAAGATATTCTGAAAGTGATAAAAGTTTCACCAGTATCATTTCCACTTGGGTTACATATGATACTGGATACTACTGGATTAAAAATATTCGGAAAGAAGAGGAGGGAGGAAAATAATATCATTCCTTTATTTTCAGAATTTGTGATGGGGGATGATAATTTTTCCCCGTTTTAATTGTAAATTGTCAACTCAATTTGGTAGTATGGGGGAAATCATGCAAATGTTATGCTTCTTTTTCCTTCTATTAACTCAAAATAATTACTCAGTGGTAGAAACATGGTCTTAGAAGTACATGGAATAATACAAAATCAGGTCTCATTGCATATGTAGAAGGTCCAATTTAGGCAAAAGTTATTTCTAGCAATGCATGATTCTGAATCCTCAATGGTATCCTCAAATGTATTGAATTTAAGAGTTAAACACATGTTAAGAGTCATTTTTACTCTTTTTAAGCAGACATAGGAGTTAGCATTATAGAAATCACTCCAAATGTGGGAACAATACTAATTTGCACATATACTTAGAGCTTGTGAAAAAAGCATTGTGAATGATTTGCATGGTTAATGTCTTTGAAGAAAGAATTCCATTTTTGAAATTGTTGGTTATGTTCATAGTTTCATTTTATGAGGAAAAGTTTTGTTTAGAAAAATAATTGTTGCAAAATATCCTATTGCACATGGTAACTTAAAGAATATTCTAAATTATTATCAATATACAAAGTATATGAAGTGTATGTCATTATTAATCAACAGATTTATCAAACTCATCCAATTTAAAATATGGAAAAAGTTGATTAAAAATCTGTGACTTCATAACATTTATGTTCTGTTAAATGTTAATAGGTATTGGCCACAAAGGGTCAAACCAATTTAAGGAACTCTGGGTTAAACGGTGTTAAAAAGGTTACTTTACTATAGGACTTCATGCAAACTTAACTATGATAATAGGCTCTGTGAATATTCAAGCCAAGAAAAAAGTTTGCAAGATCTACCAGATTAACACCAAAGGCAATTTTATTATTTTTTCTATGTATTTTATGATGCTTTGACATCTTGGGGACCTTACTAATTCTGGAGAGACTACACCTCCTGAGGATAGATAATACTAATTCCTATAGGTAAAAACTTGCCAACTGTCTTAGTTAGGTTACTGTAACAAAATGTCACAGCTTATAGCTTATAAACCATGAAGATGTATTGCTCACAGTTCTGAAGGCTGAAACTTTCAAGATTGAGATGCCAGCATGGTGAAGTTTTAGTGAGGCTTCTTACTGTGTCCTTACCTAGTGGAAGGGACAAGAGTACCCTGTGGGGTCTCTTTTATAAAAACACTAATGCCATTTATGTGGTCTCCACTCTCATGACCTAAACACTTCCTAAAGATTCCACCTCCTAACACAATCACCTTGGGGGTTAGGGTTTCAATATAGTTAATGGAGGGAAGCACAAATATTCAGGCCATAGTACCTGCAATCATACTTTTCATGTGGAAACCAAAATCCTGAATCCACACCCTCAATCACCTCATTTTTCTAACTCTCATATGATAGGCCAATACTTCCTCCCCACCCCTAGTCACCCCAGGGCCACCCCAAATCACCCTGGGGCCCACTGAAATTATTTAAATCATCCAATCCTGAATCTGTGCCTCTCTGTACGATGCCTCACACCTCCTTTCTAAGGAAAGAAAGCACAATAAAGGGTCGAGGCTGTGGTCCACACATTCCCCTCACCCCTCTGTCTCCTGACCGGACCTGCTGCTTCCCTGTGTAGTTTACATGACCTGATGTGTCCCCTTCCCTTGGAAATTCTACGTTGTGAAAACTTCCATCCAAGTGTGTTGACCTCTCTTTGTCATCAATCACTTCTATAAATTAAAATCCCACAAGTACAATCACGACAAATAATTTGGTACCAGTTTGACCAACTCTGGTTGAATAAAAAGACTATAGACTTTGGAGTCAAACTTGGATTCAAAGAAATTTAAGTTTCTTACTACTTAAAATATTAAAGAGTATTGGCATCCCTGGTGGCGCAAAGGTTGAGTGCTGTGCTGTGGAGCTGTCGGCAGTGCGCAATGCGAGTTCGACGCCCAGCCTGGGAGAGTCCTATATGGTGCGGCAGACCTCTCCTGCCTCGCCCGCTGCTGCCCTCAGCAGTGTGTTTCTGATCTGCCTGTTCTGCTCCCCACTCTGTCTCTGGTGGGCCCTCTTGCCGCCCCACACCTCTGGCCTGTACCCCAGCTTGTATGTATAAATAAATAAATCTTTAAAAAAATAAATAAAAATTTAAACAAATGAAAAAATATATATTAAAGAGTAACTTATCCAAGCATCTACTCCTTATTTGTAAAATGAAGAAGATAATATTTGGAAGATTTAATAAGATAGCATATATATAAAATGAAGTTTAATGCCTATGTTTTTGCATTAATATATATGTATAGAAGGATGCACATATCTAAGTGAGTAAAGTTTTATATTAACAAATTATTATCCTCAGGATATGAAGAAGTCATATGTATTTGCCCATAAATAAAATCAATCAGTCTGATAAAGACAATTTTAATATTGTTATCTGTGTCTATGGTTTTGCTGAACTTTAGTTTTGTAGAGAAATGAAAACAAGTTTTCTGAAATAAGTTTTATGTTTTTATACTTTTTTACATATTAGGCTAGTACACAGACTTGTGTTTGTCCAATGAAAAAATGAAAGGAGTCCCAAAATGCAGCAAATTAAAAGATTTAGTATTCTATGTTCTCAGTCCTACACGTTGCAAATTTTATTAATTTTAATACAGTTTCCAGTGAATGTGTATGTTTTGGTGAGAGAGAATACAAATCTCTCTTTTCTTTTTTAAGATTTATTTTATTTATGCATGCAAGCTGAGGTACAGGCCAGCAAGAGGTTTCACCAGAGACAGAGTGGGGAGCAGAACAGGCAGATTGACTGAAATACACTGCTGAGGGGAGCAGCAGGTGAGGCAGGAGAGGTCTGCTGCGCCATGTGGGTCTCCCAGGCGGGTCATCAAAGTCGCTCTGCAGCTGCCTGACAGCTCCACAGCACTGCGCTTAATCAGTTGTGCCACCAGGGAGGCCCATAAGTCTGTTTCTTGTATGTGCAATTAGTCATGTCTGGGTATTTTAATAATCACAAGTTTTGACTCAACTTCCAACAGGTGAAAAAATAAAAATTTAAACACATCCAGTAAAATACTACCGTAAACCATATAATATCATTCTTAATCTATGTATCTTATAATTTTCCAGATAATATTCTGCTTTTCTAAGCAAGGACTTTGCTTTAAAATCCTGCATTCTAAATCACCTGTGAGGATGTAAATGTGATCCCTTTCATGGAATTTTTCTTTTCAAATATCTTCTTGATAATGGTTTGTGGGACGCTTGTACATCATATCTCTTTTTCTCTTTATATCTCTGATGTTTTTTTCTGCTCTACCAGGAAGTGTCCTTTAGAGTCACTGTGACATTTCACTAGAGGCATTTGAATACTATTTTTTACGTGAACTGCTGCGTGGATTGGTCTCACCTAAGAGTCAACTGCTTGTTCAGTCCTTGGTAATAGATTTAATTACATTGACAGTCATTTCCAAGCCTTATTGCTAAGATAAAATTCATGTTGTTACAGCATAATTTTTATTAAAACGTTAAAAGCTAAAGATGAGTAATGCCAAGGACCTGCATTTATAATGTGTGAATAATGTCCAGAGGTGACATGTATTCAATTTCTCATTCAACAGATGTTTTTCTCTGTAAACAGTTTGACACATTTCTACTTCAGAACACCATATTAACCATTTCCAATTTGGTTTGCAGTGGGAAGTACCTGCATATGTATAAACTTTTAAGCTTGGTGTATTGCTTTTCTTCCAAATCAGACTTTGCATTATATTTGTGAGTGATCAGACAGATACATATCGACTGGCATTCACTAGGTAATCCAATGGATAACTCTTCTTCATAAATGTGAAGAAAAGTTGTCATTCCTTATGCAGTGAGAGAAAATCAGCTCTGTTCTATTTGTGGTTCTGGCAGCTTTGTATTTAGCAGCATTCACAGCACACCCACCTCATGAGGTGTTATGAGTATTAACATAACTGTCTCTGCAGAGTGCTAGGTATTAATGTATCACCTCTTCCCAGAGTGCCCCCCAGGAGTGGGCCTGAACATAACCCTCTCTGTCCTAACCATCTCCAAAAAAGACATGAAAATACAAAGCTGTACTTCAGATCCCCAGCATAATCCAGATAAACAGGAAGCTTATTTGCGTAAAAAAAAAAGTTTGAAAATTCTAAGCTTATTTGTGTAAAAATAATTGTCAGAAGATTCCAACATAGAAAAATATAGGAGAACAAGTGAAATCACCCAGATAATCGTCAGTATGTATGATCAGAAACTTTTTCAATTCTATACTTGGCAGTCATATGAAGAAAGACACCATTTTAAAATGAGTTAATTGCATCCATTAGAGTATGGACTAGAATTAGAATCACAGAAATATAGAATAACACCTTCTGGAAATTGAAGAAAACTTATCACTTCTCCAAGATCAGTCTCTATTCTACTGGAAATGTCAAAAAGATTCCAAGAGTGTGTAGAAGAGCTTGTAGTGGAGAATTGAGAGTGAGACAAAGCAATAATTAAAACAATGAGCAGATAATGTCAACACAAAGACAAAGAAGCCAGGACTTATCCTTTAGTCACCGATTAAACATACAAATATACCTGCACACACACACACACACACACACACACACACACACACACACACAGGGTGGGAGGGGAAAGAGAGAGCGAGAGAGGCTAAGATTTTTACCCTAACGGTGGTCTTTTGATACCCTGATTTAAATATTTGTGACTTAGAGATAACAACAACTAAAATTCAAAGCTTACGTGAGTTTTTCATAATGAATTGTGCTTTCTGCCTTCTAAATAAAAATGGTTGCACATTTCACAGCCATTGTATACTAATATAGTTTACTATTTTTATACTATTCTACTTTAAAAATTAACCTAGGTGTTGATATATTTGTTGTCTAGAGATTGAACATTAATTGAGGAAGCTATTGCTAGGTGGTTAAAAGGGCAACGAGCCAACAATGATGGGGAAGAATTATTCAGATGAAGGTTGGGAAATGTAAAAAGGCAACGGAGAGGAATAATTAAAGAACTGAAAGCAACACATTGATGAATAGATCACCTTCATTTTTTGTCCCAGTATCTCCTCATTGCCTGCATAGTGTATAGCTATGGATGTTTTCATGTGACTAGAGAATGAATAAGCATTTTACAGTTAGGGCCATGAGCAACTGTTTCAGAAATACAGACGATTGCACCTGTGCTTTCTGAGTGACTATCAGAGACTCATGTTCTGTGCTGCATGTCTTCTTCTTTCGAGACACCTCTTCTTGGTTTGTGTCTTCAATGTATAACTACTATAGATCTCAGAGCACAGATGTGAAATCTAAACTGTAGGATGCCAAATGACTGTCAGAAGTCAGACCCACATAAATCCTGGGTGGTTATTTAGAGTCAAATGCATCCCTCCTGTAAGTTGTAACTCAGCTATTTATAAAGCTAAAAAACAAAAGCATGGCTGATTTGGTCTCTAGTGGGTTGAAGTGGTTCTGAAGGTTTGTACACTAACCTCCAGAAATTTATAGTCAATCATCCCTTAGCATGTTTGTGTTATTAACTGTGGGTAGTTGTAGACAGGCTTTTTCATGATTTCCGTGACCCCATCCTTCTACTGATAGGCTACTATGCTTCGTTGTTTTCCTTAAAATTCCCTTTGGATTTTTCATAAAGAACCAAAACATTATGCTTTGATGCATATTTGAGGAGATATCAAAATAACAATAGACTAACTGGTAAATTACAATGGAATTATTTAAAAATTATATATTATGTCCACATTTACACCAAATTAATGCATCATGATTAAACATAGTCAATTCAAACAAATGTGTAATAATGGTCTTTAAGCATAGCCCTTTAAATTATACAAAATATATTTGTAGAAAATTTTCAACATAAGAATGAGAAATTGAAGTTTAGTAAATTGCATTTCTAATTCAAAAAATGCAAACTTTCATTTACAGTCCTTTTAGGGCTCTACTTTTGCTGCAGTTTTTTATTACCTGACCTGTTTTATGCAACAATGAAAGCCAGTATCTTATTAACTAAATAAATTCCAATAAATTGTTTTGACGGAGTTAAAAACCCCAAAAGAGGAAATAAAACTGCTATATTCTATTATTAGGGAATATTCATTTTGGCAAATCAACTTGACATATTAATTTTTTAAAGTATTTGACAGGAGCATTTTCTTATTATATTTGCCTATTAATACAATGAAATGGAATATTATTCCTCATTCTGGAAGAACCACATGGCAACAACAACAAAAAAAAAAATGACTAAACTAGAAAACTGTAGTCATAGACCTCAAGTCAGAAAAATGGTGCTACAGATCCTGGGGGAGTCATTTATTCTCTGTGTGACCTGGCCAGATTATTTAACTTCCCCCACTACCTCAGTTTTTAGAGGTAGAAAATATCTTTCTTGCATTCAGAAGCAAATGAGATGAATTAGATGAAATGCTTCTGCTTCTGCTGGTGACTTGTATCTAATTTTATGGAACATTTATTGAATACCTAGCCATATGTTATGTGTAACGTACACTCTTCACATGTGTTTTCTCATTTAATCATCATGAAGTTACTAATAATTTTATTGAGGTGAAACTGAAGCACAAAGAGATTAATTGTTCAATACTAAATAGTTATTATTATTGTCTTCCTACACTTTTATTATTTGTTTTCCACTTTTAGCATATGGGAATACAGTTTAAAGAAACTTAACAGATACATTCTTAGAAATAGGTAAAATTAATTTGAGCTACTAAATTAATGTAGATGTTAGTAAGGGTTGTATTTAATATTAAATCCTTTAATTCTTCTCTTTCAAGGCTTGGAAAAATCAGATAGTAGAAAGAAAAGGATTTTTGAGTCAAAATCCTCAAGAAAAACACAGAAATAATACATTTAAACTCCCTTCCCTACTGAAAGTGACTAAGTCATGAGGAGGGAATGGTGAGGATAATGAACTTCATTTTCAGGCAACACTGTGGGGATTTTTTTCTGTCAAATTTATTTAATTACCAGGGAATATGATTCTGATATGCCACAAATATACAGCCTTATCACTTGCCTTTTGGGTGCTCCATAGCACCACACTGATAATTTAATATTTTCAAGCCAATTTTTTGCCAAAATCCCTTTCGTACAACCTATGCTCTGCAAAACTTGAATATTGAAATATAATCATAATTCAGCCTAATAAAATTAATATCTTAGCTCTATAGATAATCTTCCTTGCAGAGTCCAGGCATGTTAGTCCTGCCACATTCTTAATCCAATGACAAGGGACCTAGATTTTCAGGATTTTAATTAATATAATCTAGGTATGTCCTCCCTTGTGGTCTAGGGGGTAAATCTCAGCACTATCATGCTAACTATCACCACTATGGCCTGAGTTCAATGCCCGGCCAGGGAGCTGACCCTCATGGCACAGCAGACCTCTCCTGTCTCACCTACTGCTCCCCTCAGCAGTGTATTTCAGTGGATTTGACTGTTCTGCTCCCCACTCTGTCTGGTGAATCTTCTCACCCCTACGCAGCTCTGGCCTACACCCCCAGTTTCTATGCATACATACATACATACATACACACATACATAAATCTTTATGACAAATAAATCTTTAAAACTGAGGTATAATATACTTGTAGTATTCTGAGAATCCTCACCAGTGATCTTTAAAAAACTAGACACACTTTTCAATGTCAGATCAGTCTAGCATTTATTGTTGTGACAGTGTCCAATCCTACTGGATTTTTCATATCTCTTCACTCATTTTTTTAAATTCCCAGTATTTAGTTATTTTGATGAGGGATGTACAAATATTCACATAATTCACAGAGTATACAGCATATATTAGAAATGCTCTCAATTTAATTAAATTCTGATTCTTACATGAACCAGTCAAGGAAAAAGAATGACCTTAGTTAATTATTATCTAAATATGAGAAACCAAAATTTTCTTCAGCTTTTTGGCAGTGTTTGAAATTTCCAGTATTCTGAAGAAATTTTATCATAAAGTAGTTCATGAATCACTTGAGAGTGCCTGGTACTAATATTTTTTTTCTTTGGCTTGACTTTAAAAACAAAATGTAGGGAAAGTCAGAAAAATTGCAAAATTTCAGGAGCAAAGTTGACAATTTCAATTATATAAACTCATGACCTCTAGTACTTCAGCGGAATAACTCCTATTTTCACTTATCTTCTTTAATTAAAATGTTTTAATTTATATGAATACATCCAGATGGAGGGGAGGTGTTGTGTTTAGTTGACATTTGCCTCTATTTAGAAGGAGCAATCATCTTTGCATTTACTTAATGCAGGGATCCTGGTACTGGGGAGGAGCAGAGTGTTACATGGCATGATTAACATTTTATAAACCTTTATCACTTAACTGAAAAAGCAGATTTGATTATTTTTCCTGTGTAATTCCCTGGCATGTCATGGGGAAAATCACTGCTGCCATATTATCAAAAATACGAAGACTGTTAATGCACTTGGATTTAAATAAATAGTTCATCATTTCTTAGACTGATGCTCATTTGATATTAAGACATGAGTAACATTAAACTTTTGGATTACCTAATTACCACATAGTAGAGTAGGGCAATTTTGCTTAAATTGGAAAAAGTTCTATCATTAAAAGATATGGGGGGGATAAAACTGTAGTTGGAAATTTGAGTTTTAAGACTTGCAAAATTGCCATGAGCAGAAAAATTTTATCCTTTATCACATGACATCTGCCAGTTATTCTAACTTGCCTATTCTCTAGAATATGTCCTTGTCTGTATCAGAAAGTTTTCCTATGGTTACTTTTTTGGACTTCATTCAACCAAGTGCACTAATGGGTATTCACTGGGGAGTCAAACCTGTCTTTGATGATTTTGGAGAAGGAAAAGCATTTTTAAAGAAATAAAAGTGCCTTCCTTGAGGGATTTCAACTATAGTCTATCTAGCCATGGAGGGAACATGTACATAATAACTAACAATTATTCAAACATACACTCAACACACACATGCATATGTGTTAATGTTGAAAAAACACACAAATTAATAAAGAGGAGAAGAAAGGGAAGGTCATATGCGTGTGGGTTGGTAACAAATTAGTGTAAAGCTCTCAGCTAAGAATGGCCATCACTTTCTCTTCTCTGAATCCTGTGAGCTAAAGATGTTAGTGCATGGCCAAAGTGTACCCAGAACCCCCAAATTTAAGGGGTATTTGCTTAAATGGGGGTCTGACATCTGCTGCATAAAGACAAAGGAAGCAGACTTACTGTGAAAGATCTTTAATAAAATTAGTGTGCACAGAAAGGGAAGAGAAGTGAGGATATTCCTAATAATAATTTCTTAATAAAACCTCCAAAATCCCCATCCTTTTGTGGATAAATGCCCAGAAAAACAGGATTGGCCCAAAGCAGGGCCATTGAGGCCCAAAAACTTGTCACAAATCTAGGGCACCTTCTGGCAGGGAACAGCAAGAAAAGGGTAAAGCAGGTTCCAGAAAGCTGGAACAAAGATAGATACCACGTCAAGATTAGGATCGCCATTGTCAGTATCCACATCTCTCATGCACAAGTCTCTTCCAAGTGTCTCTTCACTGTCTCTCCACTGAGTGTCTCCTTCCATGTTTCTCTTCCAAGTAGCTGGATGAAAGTCAAAGCCAGGGCAGCCAGAACCCTTTTCAAGTCCACCTGCCTTCCACGTTACACAGCTTCACTTGGGCACTCAGCTCTGCTCCTAGTCGCCACTAGCCAATCCAAGGTGGCATGTAAATTGGGGCAGGGAACATGGTACCCACCTAATAATCAGGCTTTTTATCATCATGGATAAAATCATGTGGATTTTATCATGTGGATACCAAGAAGCAGAAATTGACACAACTTCTCCATGGGAATTAATAGAGAAAGGGTACTAAGGAGTGAAGATAAACTTTGATACAATGGAGGAATCTTAGAACCTGAGATATTTCACCTCCAAAAGATGATCATCCACAACTGAAAATGAAACGGTCATATACAGATTTCTTAAAATACAGTTTTACTTAAACAAATGGTATGAAGTTTTCACAAACTTAATCATTATCTGCTCCTTGATGACTATTGTAAGAAAATCAATACAATTTAAATGTCTGTGGGGGACAGGCTAAAGAAAACTTAAACCTCCTCATAGTTAGAAAACCACTCGATTCCCCCTCTCTGAGGCAGTTTATCTCCCAAGGTCAAGGTTAGAGGAACTTGCTTGGCAACAAAGCTTCCCCAGCAGAGCAAACAAATGCATCTAGGTACTTCAATCTAGGCTCTTTCACTAACATTAAAATCTATTCAATATATTTTATTCAGTGTGTTTCAGAAACTTCATCCAGACACATTCAATAAATGCAGAATTGTCTTCCACAGAATTATACTTGTTTGCATAGCATATCCATTCTAAAATATGGCTAAATGAGGTTTCCAGCAGTGTCTGCACTAGAAATAGTTTTGAATTCATTTGGTGCTCCTTTGCTCTTGTTCTTCAATATCTTCAGGAAGATAATCTTCATTCTAATCACTCTTAAAACCATTAGCTGATGGTCCTACGTTTCCCTCAATATGGGTAACAGCTCGACTGTATTTCTAATGTTAAGATTTTTTCAGCTGAACCGCAAGAAGTCTATTGCCCCTAACTGCTTATGTTGATTTTTTTTTATATTCATGATGGTATATTTGTGAATTCCTTTGGAATATGAATTCCTATCTCTAATCTCTGAAATAAAATTGTGTTTTACATTCACACACAAAACCTGTGTGATCTTCTTGCTCAGTTAAATAGGCAATTCAGTTAAACTACAATAAGTGATTGAACTAGCTGGGCTTCCTTTAACTACCTTATTCTAATTGGAGAAGCATGTATACCTCTCTTATCTCTTGTTATAGCCACCATTTCTCAAGCAGAGATCTTGCTCTACTTACACTGGGAATACATCTCAATAAGCCCACAGTAAGGTGAATATATTGTAAATGGAAAATATATCTTAGCTATCCAACAAAGTAGATTAGCACAGCCTACCTTAAATGTACTCAGAACAGTTAAACTAGGCTAAAGCTGGCAAAGTTATGTAAAACAAAGCCTATTTTATAGTAAATACCTCATGTAGTTTATTGAATATCATATTTTTTTAGTTGTTTACCCTCCTGATCATGTGACTAACTGGGAGCTGGACTTCTCTGCCACTGCCCAGTGGCAAAAGAGAGTGTCCTAACTCCTGTGCAACATGGGGAAGGATCAAAATTCAAAATACAGTTTGTACTAAATGCATATCATTTTTGCACCATTGTATTTTTTTAAATCTTAAGTTGAATCATTGTAAGTTGGGAATTATATATCTTAACCATTTTTAAAAATGTTCTGTTGCAAGATCAGATGATCATTTCTACATAAACATTTACATAGGAAATATTTTTCTGCCACTATTTCATGGTACCACAATAAAAATGACTCTAAGTGACCTTTATTGTTCACTATTAAAGCAGCATGGGCTTGCAGAAGGAGAAAGAAAGAGACAGAGAGTGAGAAGGGGAAGGAGAGAGAGAGAGACTCCCTTCTTTGCCAACAGGACAAACACACTATTTTTTATTCACTTTTGAGAACTGTAGGCATTTTCTTCTTATATCCACAGGTTCCAGAAACAGCAGACATATTTAATTGAAATAAAATGTTTCTATTTATTTATTTCTACTTAATAGAGTGATATTTAGCCTGCTGGAAATATTCATTTGTCAATCTTTATGTAATTTCATTTAACACTTATTAAAATATAAATAGCAACTTGTTGATTACAATAACAATAGAAATATTGATTACTTAGTCTATGCCAGACCTTGTGATAATTACTTTATATGAATTGCCTCATTCAGTCCTTGAAAAAACCCTATGAAGTCAATTTTACTCATAACTCTAATTTGTAACTAAGGAAATCAAGACTTAGGCATTTGAAGTAATTTCTCCAAGGCTATCCAGGTAATAAACAAGAGAACTTGGAAGAAATCAAATTCTGATCTGTATAATTCCAATTCTTGAACTCTTACAAACCACTCCTTCCTTCTCGGACAAATCAAGTTGGTTTATTCATCCAGTAAATACCACTGAAACACTATGCATGCAAACCTTTATTAGACATCTCCCGCATCTGTCTACTTATTTCTATCCATACTGTCCCTGCCATAGAAACTGTCTCAACTTCTTGCTTATGTTTGATACTAGTCCCTAACTGGTATCTTTGTAACTGTGTCCCTAAACTTCATGACTTGAAATCTTCAGAGTCTTCTGGTAGCTCCTAATGTCTTCTCAGTTTTTACCTAAACCTCACATTCAATGGTGGGTTCTCAACAAATACCCGTTGGATGAGTGCATGTTTGCTTGGGTGGATGGGGAAAAGGACAGATGGGTGCAAATATGAATAATGTATAACTGTTGCCCCTACAAATGTTACCAGACAAGAAGAAAGAGAACAAATGCTTATATTCCTAAAACACAAGCAAGAAACTAAGGGTCTTCATGATGAACGATACTGAAGTTCCTCCGGGTATGAATACCATCTGCTCCCTTGATCCTCGTGTCTTGCAAGATCAGATGTGTAACCGCCCCTGCCCCTCCCCGTGACAGTCAGTGGCCTAGGGCAAGCACAAGAGGGAAGGGGGGGGGTGACTGAGCAGTGAAGGAAAGAAAGGGCCAATGGCAAAGAAAGAAATGAGAACAGGAATTTAATACAGAAAAGATGAAAGCACCAAGGAGAAACTCTTAGGACATACTGACATTTATTAAGCAGAGGGAAAGAGCCAAGAAAGAGGACACAACAAAGGGACAGAGGGACAGAAATGGAGAGACAGAAAAATAGAATAATTATTTGTTCAATCCATACAAAAATATTTACTGCAAGCATACTGTGTGCCAGACACTATCCTAGGTGCTGAAAACACAGCAATAATAAAAGAAAAGCAAAAATATCCCCTCATTGAATTTACAGTCTAGTGGAGTAGAACTAAAGCAGCAGTGGGAGAGGGATCATACCAGGAGTGAAAGTTTACATTTTTACTTAGGCGGCAGGGAAGATCTCAGGTAACTTGCTGAGGTAACCTGAAGAGGTCAGCCATATCACTCTTTGTGAAAGAGCATTTCAGACAGAAGGAATCTGTGGCAATATGGAGTCCTGGAGCAGGAGTCTGCTTGGCATGTTCTGGAGGATCAAAGATGCCAGTGTGGATGGTCAGAGTGAAGAACAATGGGATGGATGTGGGAGGAGCCAATGGTCCAAGCCATCATAAGGACTGGTTTTTAATCTGAGGCAGGAAGGTACTGGAGGGGCTCGATCTGCTAAGTGATTTTACCTGCCTTACAGTGTCACAAAATCAATCTGGCTTTTCTGTTAATAATAAACAGACGAGGGGTTAGAACAGAAGCATAAAAAAAGAGACTTGCAATAGTCTATGCAAGGGTATAAATAGCTCGCATGGTGGTAGTGATGAAAAAAATGGTGAGAGATGCTTAAACTCTTAGATACATTTTAAGGAAATGCCAATAGTACTTGTTTATGGGCCAGTTGTGAGGAGAAGAAGAAAGAGAAGTTAAGGATTATACCAAAGTCTTTTAACTGAAATGGGTAAAGCTGCAGAGGAGCAGGTTGTGGGAACATCAGTAACTCAGGTATGGACATGCTAAGTTTGCAATGTCAATGACCTATCCAAAGGCTAATTATGAGTGGAGAGTTTATAGCCCCAGATTAAGTAGAAGCAGCAGGGAGGGCAGCACTCATGAAATTGAGGAAAGAGAATGTTAAAAATATGGAGGTGGGTGGTCTAGTTTAAAGCTGCAGATTGACTAATAATGAAGTGGACCGATTTTCTTGGGTTCGATTAAGAGAGACCAACTTGAGCTCAGTTCCTCGGCACAGCACTCCCGAGGTTTACAAAAAAGTAAGAGGTAAGTAAGAAAGCGAAGAATAAAATGACTAATTAAATAAATGGGACTAAATAAATACAATGCACAGTGACTTCTAAGGTCTAATGCCTTTTGGGCAAGTGTTGTTTTGCAGAATATAGTCACCTTTTACTTTCCCCTACCCAATTTCTCATCATGGAGCTGATAGCTAGTATAGAGGCATGCTCCTGGAAAACACCATGTAACAACAAGCCATGCGAGGAAGAGCATTAAATCCATGAAAAAATTAAGAGATGGGAATTTGCAGCTAAAAATTAATTAACTCATTTCATTAAAAAGGACATTTACACACAAAATAATGTAATACAATTAATGGTCTCATTAAAATATTTACTTACAAATTAAAAAAGGACCATAGGGAAGTAGAAGAGACATGGAAAAAGAAGAAAGGGCAGGAGAATCACATACCTTGGCATTTTGCTGGCACTGCCTCATTCTCTTTCACTAATCCAAATGGGAGGAGTCAAATAGAGACCACATTTCCCTTCCCTGCTCCTTTACATGCCCCCACCTATATGAAGAACTGGATCTTTCCTAAGAGTAAAATCCTAGTATTTTATCCTTTTCAAATAATACCAAAATAGCTACCAGAAGTTGCTTGGTAGACCTTGAATTCCAGAGACAGTCACCCACTCACCCACCTATTCCTTACCTCACCTTCTTTCAGCTTAGGGAGAGAGAAGGCCCCAGAACTTGAAAGAATTGAGCCCTGGGAAGCATGGGTTCTAATCCTGTTCTCTGGAAGAATGCAAATATTGTGCACAGATCATTCATAACACTACCCTACATCCTGGCAGATTAATATCATATTCCAGGGTGGAAATCCAGACAAGGGAGGTGTTTTGTAAACTGGATGATGGACATTTTTTTTTATATTTGCATTTCAATTCATGAGTTTGGCCAGAAGCAATTCACTTCCACACTTCATCTGCTTCTACCTCATGTTTCAAGGAAGTCAACATTGCATTAAAATGATTCCTTTTCTCTTTTCAACTAACTGGTTATAATTTCCTGATTCCATAGCATTTTAAGTAGTGAACACTTAATGCTACATCTACGCTTATCTCATATTTACATGCAGAAGTAATTCAGCGAAACCACACTTTTGAGACTCATATATTCACCAACTTTTCATTGATGTCACTACCAGTTCTGCAGGCTTTTGTTTGTTTGGTTTGTTTATGGTGTTGTTTTTTTTTTCCCTTACAAGAAGCATTGTGCAACCACCCCTGCACACTTACCTAAGTTGGGAAGGAGAGCATTGAAATCCTTCAACAAAACCCACAGCCAGACATTGTATTTTTTGCAATACACACTTCACAACTACTAAGAGGAAAGAGAATAAACAGCCACTTCATCTTCCTAAATCAATCCCTGTCCCTGCATTGACATTATCTTCTGGCAAATTTAAACTATTAGTATAAATGAGATAGCATAAATAAAACAAGCTGGAGAAAACCAATAAACTCCGACTCAGGTCCCGTCTTTGCCTAATTGGGAAATATTGTTTTCAAAGTCTCAAGAGGTTAGATGCAAATGCAAAAAACAATACACAAAATATTAGTGATTAGATCTGCTGGTTGGAAGTTTTCATTATTGCCTTATCCATTACCCAGTTATATCACAAGCCTTAGCATTCCTGGCAGGTAGAGAGGAAGAGGAGTTACAAAATTTCCAAATAAGTGCATCCATCCCTATATCTGCATTGCAAATTTGTGACAAACTGGGAGACTAGGATGGAAAGAGAGAAAATTGTGGGAAGAGAAGATTATGTAATAATCAGTGTGGAATTCTGTCTGTCTTTGAACTCAGTTTTCCTCCATTCGAATGAAGGCTGACAGTATAAAATAACACTGGTGTTAGAAATAGGTAGAAGGGAAAATTGCACTAAAAATCAACACATTCTAAGAGATCAAGTATGATCTTTACTACTGAGAGTCCTCAAGTTTAAAGAAACCAAAACCTTTTTCAGGGATACTGCTGAATTCAGTCTATAGCTTTCTAAGTCAATATTAGACAGGTAATGAAATAAAATGGAAATGACTAGCTATCTATACCTTTTACATTTGGTTTTATGTGTTACATAAGGCATCAGGTGAAAGAACACTTGCAAAATATAAAAATTAACATTAAAAATGAATAAGCCCAGAATAACTTGGGAGCACTACCTAAGTCTTGAACTGGTCCAAACTGGAACTCCTGGGAGGCATCTGTGCTGTCTCACACAGACAAATCAAAAATTCATGTGCTTTGCAATAGGCAGCCAAATTTTGCATCCTGCCTCTAGCAGATAAGCCTTGATGGTTGTGCAATGCTGTCTAGCAGGTAAAAGGAAAACCACTGACCCCACTGAGCAACTCACAATACTACTTGAACATGGAAATACCAGATGGATTGAAAGTGACAGACCTAATAAGCAACTTCCAGAATCTGCATGAACCTAATTGCAGAAAATCCTTAGTGCAGCTGCTTCTATTTGCTTCCTAAAATCCTTAAGCAAAACAACCTAGATCAGAAAGCCTCAGCATGCTCTTGAACTGCCCAAGCCATATTTAATGTCTTGCCCTGCTTATGTGAACCATGGCTTGAATTAGGGATTTTTCAGGGTGATTTCCCAATATTCCACAGGGAGAAATGTCCATTATAGATATTGGTTGTATCTAGGACTAATTGCTTGTATTTTCAGTTCTTCCTTCACTCACATTTCTGAAAAGAAAGAGAAGCATATTTTCATTTAATTAATGATAATGATCAAATGTCTTGAATGCTAAGATGCTTATATGGTTGAGTAAGCCTAAAACATTCATTCACCGAGAAATAAGTATTTACTCAAAGTAGACAGACTCAGGGATTGGTGGCTATGCTTAATTTTATATTTTACTTCTTGTTCTGCTTGTTTGTTTTTCCCTTTCATAAATAACTTCAGATACTGGAAGATTCAGGAGGTGGTTGTAATTAGGGGGAAAGCATTGAGTGTCACTCAGTCTTTTTGAGAAAAAAAAAATGTTTGGGTTCTACCATGCTTTTAATGTTTTACTACAGAGTAATTACCAGCCTGCTCCAGGGGGAAAACTTCACTCCAGAGAACAATCAATCCTTGAGACTCCCCTACATTCTTTGATAGAGTCCCCTTGTGATTAGCAACAAGTATTCCTAAGCCACTATTTCTACTTTGGTACAGTTTTATGAGAGTGGAATAGAACATCTGCAGGTCCCTGACAGAAAATCTCCATTATACCTGAAGAACAGTTTTATAGAGATTTCAAAGAATTAGGTATTGTTCTCCCACCAGCAGGCAAGATAGTGAGGTAAGAGTTTGAAAGAGACACTAGTAACCTGGCACTGATCTTGCCAATGAACTTGATTTGTGTTGTTTCTATAACCAAAGTGTATATCTGCAGAGGTATTTCTACATAATCAGGGAGAATCTGGCTTCTGAACCTCTCCCTGTCTGTGCATTACACTGTTGGGTAGTTTGCTCCCATTTCTGGAAAAGAAATTACACTTATCTGAACTATAATTGCCTTTAATATTAATTTATTAGATCTTTTTTCATTGAGACTTCATTTTAGTTATGATCCCTCTGGATGTACATTTCATCAGATATTCTTTTCCTATCCACAAACCTCTAAGTACTATTATCCTGAATGAAAATTAGATATTTTCAGTGATGAAAAGTCATCCTTTAATACTTGGTTTAGAAAGACAATGGCTTCTCACCCCTTGGCAACTATTTATCTAGTAAAAGAATTCTTACCAGTGTTTCTTTTAGGTTGTGCTATTTAGAGAGGTGTTGCTGAAAAACATGAGAATGAAGAGAGTGAGATAAAATACCAAAATCTTCTTGAATTTGCTTTTACCTTAACGAAAAGTTTATCTTTCCCACGGCAAATCTTTATCAACTTGTTCATTTTTCATTCATGCATTTACCAAATGCTTATCAGCCGTGATAATGTGCTGGCCTGTGTTCCTGTCAATGGCATCACAGCAGTGAACAGGAAGTATGTAATTCCTACCCTCTTGCGGCTCATATTCTAGTAGCAGTGACAGACAATAACAATTATATAACTTATGAGTTGTCCAACAGTGCTAAGTGTCATAAAAAATATAAAAAAAGAGTAAGCACAGGGGGAGGCAGCACCCAAGCACAGGGTGAGGAAGAGCCTCCTAGATAGGAAATCTGAATAATGCGAATGGATTGAGGAAGGAACGTGCATGCACGTTCCCAGAACAGAAGGCCAATGGCACTAGGTGGAGATGGATAAGGGAGAAAAGGGGTGAGAGGATCTCAGGGAGGCGACAGTAGAACATGGACTCCCTAAGACCTGCAAGGTAATTTGGATTAGGTTCTATAAGAAATGGGCATCAATACAAGTGTTTTGAACTCGTGGTGGTGAACCTTAGTGTATACAGATATTAAATTATAATGTACAACTGAAACTTATATGATGTTATAAAACAATGGTACCTTGATTAAAATTACACACACACACACACACACACACACACACACACACACACAGATTACCCCCTCCAAATAAAGAAAAACTCTAATGATTATGTAGATAAACTCAGCATTTTGCAGTCCCCTGTGGGATGGGCTATTCGCTAGGGCAGAACATTTGGTTGTCAATATCACTGTAATACCCACAGGGATACTAGCTCTATCAGGAGACCTTGGATGAGTTCTTTCAACCTAACTGTATCTCATTTCCTTCGTCTATAAAAGAGTGAATGTTTTATTTTAATCTTTTTTGTAAGAACTATTAAGAAACCAAGTTCATCTGAGTAAATTTAGAGACCTAATTGACTTTATTAAATGATTCATGAATTGGGCAGCATCCCAGGCAGGAAGACCCTGAATGGAGTTGTACAAAATGGAAAGATTTTGTAGTCAGAAAAGAAGGTGGGACAAGAAAAGAAAGATTATTTCAGGCAAAGTCACCTTCTCTGGGGGGAAGGCAGGAAGGCTTATGCAGGTGACCTCACTAGTGCAGACCAGGGAAACTCCAGACTGATTGGTTTAAAATCCCACTATGGGGAGAGCTTGAAACTGCATTTAGGTCAGCAATTAAGTTCTAGACGGGCTTGGCTAAACTGACCTCCATTTTGGTCTTGTTGTTCTGGGTTTTTTGTTTGTTTGTTTGTTTGTTTGTTTGTTTTTAAGCAGAATCGAATGAGTAAATATAAGCACACCACTCAGAACAGTCTGCAGCACACATCCAGAACCACATAAAGGTTTCCAATTACTGTTTTCATTATTGAGACTAATATTGTAGTTACACTCATACTCTATCTTTTTAAATTGATTAAAAGATTTGAAATGCAAGAACCATGTCTTTTCCTTCTGACAAATATTTATAGAGCCAATAAGAGATTGCAAATGGTGGGCCTTCAATAGATAGATTGCTGTCGAATAGAGTGACAAACTCCCAAACATGGGGTATTGAAAAGGGTATATTCCTAAAGGATCATGGGAATATGACAAAATTATCCTCATTTTTCTTTCTGATGATTTAATATTTTATAAACTAACAAGTTCCTTGCTCCAGGGTATAAATGAGACAATCCATTTAAGAAGTTTCAGGGAATAAGCCACATGCCTCCTCTTCATTCTCTATTCCTACAGAAGGAACTCAGTAAATATTTGTGATGCTGATGACAGCACCTATAGTGACAGGATTTAGAATGCATGACACCAAATGTCAGTAGTTCCACACCAGGATAATAGAAAAGAATGATTTCTCTACTGCAAATGTACATTTAGCACAAGAACTCCCTTTTCTGAGACTTTCGTACAGGTATCTTTAGAACTCTTAACAGAATCAGTTAAAGAAACTTTGGTTTCAGCTGTTTGGCAGTTCTTACCCTCTTGTTATACCACAGTCATCTCTTGAGTTCCTTTTTTGAATTTCCTTGGTACCCGAAGATGGAAAGATCAGCTATTAGTTTTAATTGGTAGACAAATAAACACTCTGGCCTCTATCCCAGGCTTGAAAGAAATGCTCTTCTCATGATTTTAGCTTACTTCTTTATTAGAAGCTGCCTGATGCCTGAAGTTGAGGTCCAACAGTTCAATAATTTCATGTGACACAATGAAAAGACTGTGAAGGTGGTTGTTTTCTGGAAATGCATAAGGTCATCTGGGACACCCACTCTTTCATTTGCTTTTCTTTCTGAGTATGACACATTGAGAATAAAGTGTTCATTAAAAGATTCAAGCTAAGCATTAATAATGGACCAGGTGCTATGTACCTTAACAGTTCACTAGGTACTGCAGATTTGGTTCCTTTTTTTTTTTCTCATGAATTTTTTGTGACATACTTAAGATATGATATTGTCCTTACAACTCTAATAATCAAAGGGTGATGGGCAACAGAACTGGATCATCCTCATGACTAGTGTTACTGTTCCTGATTTTTTGAAAAAACATTTCCTCAATTCTGACATAATCAACTTAGTAGGGCCAGAAGATTTTCAGCTTCTACTTTCTATTTTAAAGCTTAAGAGAAAAGTAAAATCTATCGATCCAAGAAAGCAAATATTTTTTCCACTTAAATATACTCCTCCTTCATTATGTATTAGGAGAGGGGGGTAAGATACACAGAATGCCAAGATTAATATGTTGTTCCTGTATCCTTCTAAATTCTTGACTAAGACACCCCCTGTAGTAAAAGACAGATTAAAAGGAGACAAACACAAAATTTGTATCTCACATCTACATGGAAGAGTCCAGGAAAACTGTGTAACTCACCAAAATGTCCCCATATAACATCATCTGTTAAAGTAAAAGGGTACTGCAGAAGGGTGGAAATGGGTGTTGAAACGAACGGAGTGGTACCAGGAAAGGCACTGGGACAAGGATGTGATTGTTATGCAGATTTAAGTTTCTGCCTTCTGGGAGTATAAGTGACAAGGAAGTTTGTTCATCACCTTCTTCCCTCAAGCAGGAAAGACACCCTCACAAATTGAGACCTCCCTTATCCCTGTAAAGTGTCTCTTAACAAATGCTTAATGTCTTTTCAGCTTTCAGAGCTTTACCTTTGTCTATATTTTCTAAAAAATAACCCACTCAAAATAATTCTTATGCTAATCACATATTTTGAAGTGGCAAACTTTTTTCCCCAATATATAGAAACCTCTATTTATACAGTGGTTTCAAGATCATTTTAACAGAGATACCTACACATAAATAGAAGGTTCAACTTGCAGCCAATATGATAATATCCTTTAATCTGAAAGATATATCATAAATATAAATCATAAATTATTTAATTTATTTAAAGACATTTAATAATTTTAAATGTAAACACTCAAATTCCACTTGACCGTAGATCCTGCCACATTCTTATTTAGCTCTGTCTAAGGGGCAAAATTTGTGGATGTAAACAGAGCCTTGATCCCTTCTCTAAACACAGTCTAGATTTCTTCTCTTGCCAGCAGGGTCCCCACTTTCTATCACTCAATCAAACACCCTAAAGCCACCTACTCCTGATGATTGCTATCCTGACAGGCTCATTTATATTCTCTGCCAAACACACAGAGAACCCCTTAGGGCTTTAGAAGATGTTATCCCTAGATCCTTCAGGGGATGTATGCAAATATAAATTTCTTGATTTCTGGAATGAGACGTGATGGAATTCATTTTGGATTAAGGGAAAACGAGAAGTTTATGGAAAGAATTGACCATAGGCTGGAGCACTAGACTGACCCATTTATTCATGATATTGGTTTTCAATTAGTTGAGCAAGTACACAATTGACCTACTTATGGATGATGATCAAAATATACATTTTCTTATGAATTAACAGTGATTGAGTATCATCTGCATGGTTAGCATAATCGAAGTAAGCCAGCAGATAAAATCAAAAGACATGGTGGTCTCTGCTCCTTGGGAACTTTATTAAAGAAAGTTCAGACAGGAAGCAAAAAGTGTAAGGCAGAGGGGATGATTAGTGCTGTCCCAGAAATCTTCCTAAGGGCAGTGCCTTACATGAGCTATAAGAGAGGCAGGATGAACTTATAGAGTCATCACATGGTAAGGAGAGCAGCTATTGTCATTGGGAATAGTTGGGTGAGCCAGAAAGCTGAACCGATAAGAGATGTCCATTTGGGGTCCTGTTTCAAAGAAAACAAATTGCAAAAGATTGTTTTGCAGTTTAAATAGAAAACTAAAAAATCAAGAACATGAGTGCAAATTCCTGAAGCTGCCATTATGTCTCATTGGTATGGTTAAAATCATTGCTCCCAAATAATTCTTGCCCAACATTACCTCATCAATAAAATCAGGATAACCTCTGGATGCCTTGCAAAGCACAGCTAATTAACATTTATGATCAATGAGGAGTTATATAACAGGTAATTTAAATGTGTAATAGTGACAAGGACCAAAATGCTTTGTCTGTGGCATTTTGACTTGTAAAGGAGATCTGAAAATACAGAACTTAAAAAAAGGAAACATCAAATATGATCAAAGCTAAGGAAGATAGAGACTCCCTACTAAGCTATCTGTAGGGACACTGAACTGTACAATAGCAACTGATCACATTGTGCCAAGGTCTCATGATTGCTTCCCTATGTGTAATGAAGCTGACATATACTAGCTGTGTAAACTCATAAAATCACACCATTATGAAATACACTAAAAGCACTCATATTTATACAATGAGATCTTCCCAAATCCTTAACTGGAGTTAATATCATTTATTATCTCAATTGTTTTGACTAAAGATCATTCATTTGAGCTGAAATATCTATAACCATACAATATTCAAACACTAAGATATAGTAGTTGAACAATTATATTTAATATTTAGGAGAGGAAAGAACATCTTTCAGTGTGGTAAGAGAGAAATCAAGTGACCTTGAAGGTAGCAAAGAGGACCATTTGAATTCAAAGAATCCTTTTTAGCTCAGTATCCCACTGTGCCTCCCTAATTCTCTATTATTATTACTGCTAACTTCACTTTAAACAAAGAGGGGGAAATGTAGCGCTGAGCAAATTCTTGCCTATTCAAGGTCACAATACTAGACAAACTAGGGTGGAAAGTCTCTGGAGTCAGAAACAGGAGGTTCATGTCTCCTGTCTTTCACCCTTCATAGTTGTGTGACTTTTATGCAAGAGTAGAGATGCTGTGTTTCACGGATTCTAAAACTACATTTTTTCCTCATTCACCATCTCTGAAATGGGGAAGCATCCAAACAATGTCTAAATATAAAGTGTTTTTTTTTTCTTTCTTAGTGGTAAATGAGTAATATTGTCTCTTAAAATCCATAGATTTTAGATTTGATAAGACAATCATAATAACCAGCTCTCATGAGAATAATGTGAGAGGGTTACAAAATGTTAAATATATGCACGCAGTTATTAATCTGGGGAAGTCACTCCAACCAGAGAAACTCATTCAGTGACTGGAATTTGTTAGGTTGAAAAAAAGCTAACTGAAAAAATACCTCACATCTTAGTCTAGTCTGACTTTTGGAACTCATGAATATTAAATCTGACACCCTAAAAATACCCATCCACTAGTAAGGAGTAAGCACTGCTTGGTCAGTACAAACAAAAGAATCAGAAGTTTCATGGCATGTATCTGAAAAATCTGCTGTTTAGATTTGAATTCCATATTAGCTTGTCATTGTGAAATTTTTGACAAGTACATGTTAGGATTTTGACACTAAGGAAGTTTCCAATATACTTTTACTATATAAGAAAATAAATGTAAAATACATAAATGTACTACTAAATTGCTACTGTTTATTTTAAGAAATAAAACATTCATCATCTTAAAATTCTGTACTTCTATACACTGATTGCTGTGTGGTAAGGGTGAGGGTAGCAGCAAATTATAGTCAACTTGGCAGCACAGATAAACTGCAGCTGTTTTAGTTCTGTTTCTGCAACATCCGTGGTAGAATTCAGAATTTACCGAGCGCTGGCTTTTCTCATTTTACTGGCAAAGGAATTGCTGGCTTAATTACCCTCAGGGGTCCTGTGTAAATTATGTCCATAGATCTGTAGAAAGAAGATGCAGAAAATAAATATTTATCAGCATAAAAAAAATTAAAAATTCACCTCTGCTGAGTTTGCATTTTCTTCTCTCACGCCTCCTAAATTTGGAAGGGGACACATCCCCTTCTGGTCCTCGGTAAATCATTAGTTCTGCTCTACCCTGCTCATCTCAGAAGTATCTTGCTCAGCCTCATACACGTAAGTCTTCACTTAGCATCATCCTTTGGCTCTTGGAACCTGTCACAGAGTCTTTAAGTGAAATGACATACAATAAAAAGCTGATCCTGAGTCAAATCTTTAGTTCAGTGTTGGATGGGGTCTTTTTTGTTTTCTTGGCAATGTTATAATGAAATGACTTTATTTGGGGACCTCTGCATCGTCATTGACCATGATCAGTGAAGCCCAGCCTTAGAAGGCTGCTGTTTACCCTTCATTTATCTACCACAGCACCTGCACTTCTACCCTTTGGGAGAGCCCCTTGTTCTTATGTAGTACCCTCACTCACGTTTAATGTTAAAACTGCTAGGAGAAATGCATGGAGATGTTCCTGTATTAATTCAGGTATAAATCAATTAATTTTTGCTATGAAACAAGGACCAAGAATAGAATGACATCTAGCAGTTATTGGGAGTTTGTTCTGTACATTGATCTTATCCAAGTCTCACAATCACTGTGGCTGTAGGGAAGCATTATTGGGAGTATCCCTAATTCAGTAACATTTTGTACTTTGATAAAGGATATCCCAGGCTGAGAGGCAAGTGGCCTAAAGAAAAGAGGTGGGGTCAGTTTCTGTCCAAATGTACACTGTCTGACCCTTGCATCCATACTTTTAACCAACGTACTCCTTTTTACTTTCCTGCCATGAGAATTCTGAGCATGAAGGAGGACAGGAGAGTGTAGTAAGAAACGGGGAGGCTCTCAATCCTTCATAGTCCTGACCTTGGTCAGCTCCGCTCATATAATGAGAAATATATTTTGACATGTGACTCCCTCCTGGAGTGCAGGCTGACACTCAGAGCTTGTAGTTTCCACTTCAAGCCTAGATCCCTTAGTCAAATGCATTGAAAACATCAGCAAGGGCTAATGCCAGATTGCCTCAGGAAATTAACCCAGTTTGAGGAAGGGATTTTGATTGGCAGCATTTAAAAAAATAGGTGAAGACAGTAGTGATGAGGGTGTTATCTCAGGAGGTGCTGAAATGCTGCCGTCACTCTCGGCAAGAGCTTTGAAGCTTTTCCAGAAGCAGCCCCACTATGGCAGTTACGTGGGAGAGAGCTTTGCACTTAGCACAGGGCTTGAGATCCTGCTGAGGAATTATGTGGTTAATGTGCTAGAAAATCCTTTAAAAATGGCTCTCCTCTTCCGGCTTTTTGGCTGCCCACAACTGGGGTGTGCCAGTTTTTTTGTATAAATACAATGGCCTCACTGGCACTGTTGTATTTCATTTCCATTGAAAAGATGACAAACCAAGTCACAACCACCCACTGTCTCCTTGAAATCCACCCAGTTTTCTGAACACCAAAATCACACATTTCCCTCATTTCATTAGCAAACCAGAGAGGTTTCTCAGCAGTGGCACAAAGGGTCTCCCAATGACACTCACTTGATGCTTCTATTTAGATTCTTTAACTTTATTGCTAATCAAACTGAAAATGTAATGTAAATCTAACTTGCTTCCTAGGCCAGTACTATACCTAGAAATGATCCTAAGATACAGGAGCCTATCACACATTTCCCAGACCAAATTTCACACAGACATCTGTGTCCTTTATTTGTTGTCTGACTGAAACTGAAACTATATAAAGAAAAAATACAACAGAAAGCAGATGGCATTTCCTCTTCTTGGTCTGACACTGTGTGAACTCAGAGAAGTTACTTAACCTGTATGGGCTCCAGCCTCCTTGTAGCTAATTGAGAGAGAATTGTAGTGGTGTATGTTTATGGGTTTTTTAGTATAATGATTCCATAGTTCCAGACACAGCAAGAGTAGGGATGCTCTCTTATTATTTTCAGCTGCACAGTGTTAACTGAGACTCAGTAAATTTCTTAGTTTGATGCTAAGTGAAGATGCATAGACTCTGCAAGAAACTAAATGTTTGTGCCTAACATGGGCATGTACTTTTATCTGGTGGACATTGAAGTAGATATGACCGGCCACAGAATGGTAAGAGACACACACACACAAGAAGAGGTTGTGTTTAAGGACCATGGGATTCAGGCTCCAAAGGTATAGAAGACAAGTTGGCTAAGAGGCTTCATCTAAGACAATCATTTTCTCAAGTGCTAATGTACAGCTCAGATGATTATAGTTAATAATACTGTATTATTTATTTCAAAGTTGCTATGGGATTAGATGTTAAATGTTCTTACCACCAAAAAAAAAAGAAATAATTATGTGACTCAGTAGAGGTGTTAGCTAATATTGCTATGGTACTAATCATATTGTAAATTATAAATGCATGAAGTCAACATGTTGTACATCTTACATTTACACAATATTAGATGTCAAATGTCTCTCAGTAAAAATATAATAAGAAACTTCTCCATGTAAATGGAGAACGCACATTACTGGCAGCCAGACACCTGAGGTGAGCCTAAGGGCCATTTCCAAGTAGACAAAAATTTGTCAGTAGTTCAATCCAAAAAGAGTAAGGAAGGAAATGAATAAGAGCCAACTCTTAGGAAAAATAAGCAGAATTTCAGGAAATCATTCAAAAATAAAATAACATAAATAGGATGATGGGAGATTTACTACAAATACTAATCTGAGAGCAGCCTGTATGGGCTTTGAGGGAGGTAGGCCAAACATCAAGTTGAGAATGGAATTTAGCAAAATGAAATTTGCTAAACTGTTAAGATACAAATTGAGTAAATAATTTGTATTTGGTTATTGTTGGGGCAGGTAGAAGACTTGAATAGTCTCTATGTGTTTGAAGCAGAACCTGTTTTGATCACTGTAACAATTGTATTTAAAGGGCCAGCCTCTGGAAACTCCATTAAAATATGGAGGTGTGAGTACTTTGGACAAATCTAAGAAATTATTATAGCCTAATAATAGGCTAAGTAAAAAAAAAAATTCATTCCATGGAGTGAATGAGTCAAAATTGTAATAAAGGAAATGAACCACGGCATTACTTTTGACAATCGTTGTTATGGCATGTAAGTTACATCTGCATTACTTCCATTCAGGATAACATAGACGCTTTGAAACTTCATAAGGCAACATCTCATTTGACTTCCTAGTAGTAGAGAAAGAAGAGAAAAAGAAAACTGACAAGAAAAGCAGAGAACTAAAATTAAAGAATGTCTGCAGTGTGCTGTCAGGTTCCATTCTCCTCATGAGAGCCCTCAAATAGGTGAACAATACCAGCTTGTTCCATTTGCAAAACCACCTCCCATGTGTTGAGGTAAGTCAGACCAGATGAACAGTCCCAGCATCAAAGACTAGTGAGAATGATCTGTTGAACCCAGTTAGGTTGTTTTTACTTGTATTTCCTATCAAACCAGCTAACATTCAGTTCGAGAGACACACATGAGATGTGGGTGAGTAGGTGAGCTCTCTGCTGCCCTAGATACCTCAGAGTGCCAGAAGAGGTCTTCATAAGCCACGGGAAGTAAAAAGTTCTTCGATCATGAAAGTCCAAGACCTCTTGCTGGTTCCTACAAAAAAGAAGTTTAAGCCAGGCTGGAGTCATGGCTGCCCTTGTGGGCACTCCCTCTTATTACCAGCTGACGAAATCTGTTTCCCACAGTTGCTGACTTCATTATTCTAGTTTCCACTTCATAGCTGGACCTACTGAAGCCCCCCTATTCCAGGCCAGGAAGTGGACAAAGGATTTAAGTCTGCTTTACATTTTAAAGACATGACAGCATCAGAATGTCCCAGACCACTTTCTTAGCATTTGTTTAAAGGCTTATGGTGAAACAGGAAATTTCTTTTAATTTTCCTGGGAATAGGAAGAAGCAAGGAGAGTTGGTTCAAAAGGTCACTTCATACCTAACAGTTTGTCCAGCTCTCACTGAGTAAATAAAGCTACCATTGAACACCTTAGACTATCCTGGCCATGAACTAGCACCATGGCAAGCTGCCCAGACTGTTGGGTCGGGATAGGTAGACATTTCAGAATATGCTGAAATAGTTAAAAATTTGTGCTCAACACTAGATGCCATAGAGCCTAATATCCCTATTCTCTAGTGCTTAAGAAATTGTCCCCAAATTTTCACTCAGCTAGCAATTCTATGGAAGACAAAAACCCACGCTGAGTTTTAAGCTGCCAGGATAGAATGACATGCAAAAGGAAAATGAGGGCACAGTGCTGAAGGCAAGGGTAAGAGAATAGGGCATGTGTAATATGGGAACAGCAGCCGGAAAGCCAAAGCACAATATGAAAAGCAACTAGCAAAAGAAACAAAGGACAGCCAGACAATATTTCACAAATATATTAGGAACAAGACAAAGGAGAATGTAGACCCGCTAATTAGTAGGGAGGGAAAACAAATAGCAGATGCATCAGAAAGCTTGAGCTTTTAATACCTATTATGCTCTAGGCTTCACAAAAATGGTTAGCTATCATCAGAAGCTGAATATAAACCACAGTAATGAGCACATGGGGTGGGGGGGGGAGTTTAAATGGAAACCAAACAGATTAGTAACTACTTAGTCAAGCTAGATGGTTTCAAATCAGGCCTTGACAAGAGCCACAGAGCTATAGTAACAAAACTAGCTTCTGGAAAGCAAGTTTCTGTTAAAAATTCCATTGAAGGAATGGGAAGATTCAGGTGTCTGAATCTGAGTCAAATATAGGGTCAGCAGAGAGCAAGTGTACATAAGTGGTGACTGGAAACATGGACATTGACCTTCGAGAAAGAGCACCCGTGCCCCCACTGTGTGACAGTCTAAGTTAGAGTCATTAGCCCCAGACCAAGAGCAGAGTAAGGAAGACTCAACTGGCAAGTGTACCTCTGGTGGACATGAGCTTGGGATGAGGTCCTGGAAATGTCCCATTGCAAAATAGAGCTGCCATGTCGCCATAAAAATAGTAGGCACATGGGCCTCCCTGGTGGCACAGCGGTTAAGCACTGTGCTGTGGAGCTGTCGGCAGCGGCAATGAGAGTTCAACTCCTGGCCGGGGAGATTCCCACATGGCGTGGCAGACCTCCTGCCTCACCCACTGCTCCCCTCAGCAATGTATTTCCGTCGATCTGCCTGTTCTTCTCCCCACTCTGTCTCTGGTGAACCCTCTCGCCGTCCCATGCCTCTGGCCTGTACGCCAGCTTGTATGCATAAATAAATAAAATCTTAAAAAAAAAATGTCAGGCACTTGATTAGGGAAAAATAAAGTCCCTGAGCATGAGAACTCTTGGATGGAGCATATAATGTGGGAGGCAGAGGTCTGGGAGGCTTATTTAAGTTTCTGTACCTTTAATTAATTATAGCTAAAATAGTTTGCATACCTCCCTGTGTCATGCCCTGTGCTAGTACTTTGTATACAGTTTTTAAATTTAATATTCTCAACAACCTTATAAGATAGGTATTATTATGATATATATTTTATCAACTCTAAGCGTCTTTGACCCTCAGATCCTGCATATAACTGATCTAAAGAGGCAGAATTAGAATGTTATAAGAAAGGGAAGTGGCTGTGTTTACCTGTTTATTTGTTCACCCTAAGATGCGTAAGCTTTAGAACCTCTTTTGATTCCTAACTTGAAGAAAAATACTTAAAATATAATGTGTTGTATGACTTTATCTTCTGTATGTAACTCCCAGGGTTCTACCAAAATACTCAAGCTTTTAAAAATTTTTTAGTCAGAAGCAGATTGTTACTTTTACAAATAAAAACCATAAAGCTCTCCATACTAATCACATCGCTCTCTAACTACTAGATAACAAAGAAGGCGTGGACAGTGGTAACTGGGCAGTGGGTATCCACACTGGGCTGCAGTTAATGAAAGAAAATGGCCACAGTCCAGCCAAGGTCTGGCAAAGTGGCAGCATCTTAGTAAGGTCAACTTTTATCTGGAGCAAGGAAGACAAAAACAAGCAAAAAACCCTTGCATTTGCTGCATAATTAGAAAATATTGCTAAATAATCCTAGCAATTATTCTCTGGGGTCCAACAAGGGTCCCAAGAGCGCTTCTCTACATATAAGCCAAGATTCTATTTTCCAAAATACTTACAAGGACTCTATAGAAAAATAATCTTGGTATTAAAGTGCCTGTGGCATCAAATTAACTATCGGTAGGATGCATGGAGAACACAGACTTAGGAAGTAGAACTTCCTGGCTTGACTTTTAAAAATTATTTCATCTAAAAAACATTGAGAAGTGTTGACTCAAAGAGGCAAAACATTTCTCAATCCTTGAACAGCTGATTTGAATTATAAGAATATTAATTGCATACAATATCTAGCATTCCCCAAACTTGAGAATCGCTGAAATCATCTTCTTGCAGAACATAAGCGAACCTATAGGTCACTCCACAATAACTATTTTTAAAAGTCAATAACATATCCCTGTTAGAAAACCAGAAAGATCATTAGTCATACTCAGTGTGTTTTTATGTTGGATTGCATTATCACAGCAGACAGATATGGATTAAGTTTAGGACAGAACCAGGCAAATAAAAAAGATGCTCGATGTCGAGGACCAGACTACAAGTTAGAGCTCTTTCTGTCTCCCCTGTGGGGAGTAAAAATCAATTCTAGGGTCTTATGCAGAACGGCATAAACAAGTGCATCACTAAGACATGAAGCAGAGAAGAACTGGCAGTCAAGAGTAACCTGACAGACAAAGCCTGAAAGATTCCTAATGTCCATTTCTGTTTTTGTATTCACCATGCAGTTACTTCACTGCAATTTACTAAGTATGGCATTCTTTATAACACTCCAAGATTGGCTATACATATATCTTTCAATGCATTTAAACCATATCTAAGAGTTGGTTAGTCTACAGATGACCATTTATATCCATTGTACTTCAACTTTTAATTAATTTGACAGTCAAAAGATGACTGGTACCCAGAATTTGGACACAACTTATTGTAGTGCTATACACACTTAATTATATGTTGCTGGGAAAGGTGGTGAAATCATGAAACCACCTCAGCCTCTACCATTAAATCTACCATTTTCCAAAGTCAAAATAAGATTCTTGTTCCAGGGACATCATACATCCATTCAACTTCCATTCAGCACTAGTTCACTCACCAAATATTTATTGAAATAAATGCATTATTAATATTAGGGATGGCAATCAAAGCATACATTGCATAGCCTCTGTCCATACAGAGCTGATGGTCTAGGTGAAATCTCAACAGAGAAATCGTGCAGGAATAAAGTCAGTCTCCAATGCTGTATCCCAGGAATTACCCACAGTTTCCATTTGGAATATGACAAGACTTCCTATTGCACTCTGATTTGCCACAAAAAAGAACAACAAAAGCATCATAAGCATTTAAATGACACCCTCCAGCTTCTAGTGCAAGTCCAGCAAAGTTGCTACCACCCTGAATTCCTGTAAATAAATTACACGAATTAATGCTTAAAACAGATTTAGTTTCAATTTATTACATATAAATAAAACCTGCACACAGATATATATTATATGTGCACTTCTATTTATCAGGAAAGGAATTCAGTGAATAAAATCATCTATAGACAGTTGATATTTAAAATAAGAAAGGTGGAATGACTAAAATAAATTAAAATGGAAAAACTATTGATAATAAAGAAGTAGAGTAGCAAAGTATAGTGGGTAACCTCAACAGACATTTTCCCCCATTAAAATTATATTGGTTTATTCTTTTATTTATTTTAGTGCCTGGATACCAGAAAAAATCTCATACAGAGAGTTAATGTTTAAGTCTTCATGTACCCACTATACCTGTGTGTACAAATGTGCATGTTTCTTATACTACCATTGTCCTACCTGTAATATAGAGGATTTTGAGATGACACTGTATTTCTAAGGTGCTTAGTTATTTAAAAAAGGTTTCTAGAGATTCGCTTAGTGGACTTACTTGGTTTTTAACCAAGTATATATTCCTTTATTCTCCAAGTATCACTGCAAAGACATTACAGAATCAAAAATAATAGACCACCACATGCAAACCAATGTTCTAATCAAAAATCACTTTCACTCAATACATAAAATTTCTCCTGAAGTTATCTTTTCTAGAAATAAAACTTCAGATACATAAGTTCTATGTAAGTATCCTGGTGACTGAGATACAAGAGAGTAAATGGAGCTGATCTTCTTACCTGTCTGATGATTTTCTAGTAATTTCCTACTGCTGTTGGAAGTTGCTGCTGTTTGATAGGCTTCCCTCTGTCATCACTATTCACCACCCCACATAATTTTTCAGGATGTCTTCAAACACAACAGATACTAACTAATGGTTTCTAAACCAATCCTTAGGTTCAGATACAAATATCCAATTGCTTGCTGGAAATTTCCATTTGGATTCCCAATAGATAAACTGCACAAGTCCATTCTGAATTTATCACTCAACAACCCTACTCTTTACTTACCAATTCTTTTTTTACACAATAAATATTTTTTAATAAATAAATGAATCTTCAATAATTGGTATAAAACAAATCTTATATAGAAGATAAGAATTTATTAATATGAGCCTTAAATTGAATGAATCCTCTCTAAATAGAATTGGTTCACAGGCTGACAAGAACTTGGTGGCTGGATTCCTAGTTCTGAGCAGTGAAGCGAATTCTAGAGTGTGACCAAAATGGTGCTGTATTAAACTTGTACCACAGTTGTTTGTAAACCATCTGTGGCATTTTCTTTTCAACCATCCAAGCAAAATGTTATAACTTCACTACAGTGAAAAAAAGATCCAGATGTGTTTCTTTCCATACACACACACAAAAAAAACTAGTTGGATGATATTTGGGTGACCATCTTCCACCACTGTGGTACACAAATGTCACATTCAAATGATGATTGAGACTGAAACTGGCTACTTTTAATTAACAAGCTACAGGTTAGACTAATGTGTTAAGGCATAATGTTTCGTTCAAAGATAAACTACCATGCAGTATGTGGTATTTATTTGACTTTTCCAGGTGACTCCAATACTTTAGTTCCCCTAAATGATCCTTGTATTTCTTTTGTAAGTCTTTAATTTCTACATGGCTGGGACCCTAGAGTGTCTTTTGGCTAAAATCCAAAGAATCTCTAACAGTGATTGAGGAACCAATTATTGCTTCCAATGCATGACAATAGTTCTTTACAGAAAGAAAATGACTGTTGCTGTCATAGCTGTTCTCCTCTGGGATTTGACACCCTCAGGAGTAAGTGCACACACAAGGCCAGATTACTATGAAGGAGTCACTGTGAGAGTTCTCAGTGGCAGACAGTTCTTTAACTTATCTCTGTAATTCACTCTCAAGAAAATCCTGGGAAAGCAGAAAACATATAGTCAGAGATTTCTCATTTTGTTTTGACAGGACGTATTCATACAATTATCTTATTCAGTCCTCAGAGAAGTTAAATGACTGATCCGAGATCACACAGGGCATTAGTGATTACTCTAAAATTAGAGCCCAGGTTTTAGAGGTCTACTCCTTGTGTAATGTTCTTAACCAAACCACTTCCACGTGAGTTTGACTTCAGTTCATAGGTACTTGTATTTCCACAATTTGAGATATATTTCTTTTTTTTAATTGAGTCCCAGTTGACACCAATATAACATTATAATGAAGTCAGGTATACAACGGAATGATTTGATATTTGTATACATCGTGGAACAGTTACCACTATAAGTCTAGTTACCATCCATCATCAAAAGCTAACTTTCACCATTTGCCCTTTTAAATCCCTTCACCCATTTCTCCTGCCCCCTCCTTTATTTTGTTGTCACAAAGCAAAAAACCTGGGAAAAGGTAAGTGAATTCACCATACTCTGTGTAAGCAGATGATGATGATAACATAAAAAACATGCCCCCCTATTAGGAGATTTTGGGCATGAGTAATAGCATGCAACTCACTCAAGAGTTTGTCTACCATGCCACCCCATAAAAGAGTGTGGTTCATAAAATATAAAGCAGTTGTTATGCCTTTTTTGTATTGCAGTCTTGAAAATTAGTGAATTATTTGCAAGGCATATTTTGGAGAAAACTTATGTTTATGAACATGTCATCTAGCCACTTTCGCATCTATACTGTGGTTGTGAGTTACTACAAATGACATCTACCCTTGTCTACTCAAGTTGGAAAGCTAAAGATTCCTAAACCAAGAACAACACCATTGACTCTGAACCAGACTCCAAAGCAATGTCAGTATCTCCAATCTGTGGCTGAACACTAGTATTTAAGTACTATTCTTCATTCTGAAGGCAATGGCCAAGTTTTGCAGAAGCTGAACAATTTCTAATGATTCTCTGCTTCTTGCATGGAAGATTGGGGTGGGGGGAAGTGTTTATTTACTTTCCCTACTCACCAATTTCCCAAACACACACACACACACACACACACACACACACACACACACACATAGGGGATCTCTTTCTTTGGGTATCTTGAAATCCTCTTTACTACCTTGCAGGTTGCAAATGGAGGGAAGGTTAGAGCATTTATGGTAGAGACCATTCTCAATCGCTATACAACGATCACATTTTATACCTAGTTACCTACAAATTGTTTGAAAACAGTAGGTGCTGAGATGGGTTGAGTATATTGAATGAGGAAAGGTTTCTGAACCAGTAGATGCAGCAAGCTATTCACTGATACCATTAAAAACTATTTTCAGTATTGAATTAGTACTCTTCTTTTATTCCTGATGCAGAATAGAATGTTCTCTTTAATGTTGCGTCTTCAAATTACATAGGAGTAAAACACAGGGTGGACCTACACCTGCAGCTGATGACTGTTCACTGTATTTATAATGCAAAATAGCTCATTAAGATGATGGTCAAGTGGTAGTTTTCTGCCTATATTAGCCCAAAATCGTGGTTGTGCTTTTATGGGATTTTACCCTGTACAGTATCAGTTAGCTGAAAACTAATGGTTAATTTCAACATCAGATCTTTCAAACCTAAACTAGTCACATCTGCTTTTGAATTTGCATTCACCTCTGAGCATGTATCTATCACCTCAGTATAAACTGGTATGTCCTTAAACTATCATCTCTCCAAATAGGATGTGAGAATCACATATGCCAGAATTAAATGGGGACACCTTTCAAGATATAGTTTCCTGACCCCATCAGCACCTACTGATGGTTAGGTATCTCTTCAGCTGGCTCTAGATTCTAATATCAGCCACTCCTGAATCTCCCACCTGAATCAATTCTGCCCATGGGACACAAGGCAAGAGCTGATCTTTACTTGTGGTTGAGATATCCTTATCTGTGAATTTTGCAGGAATAGAAGGCTGGTATTTAAGTTCCCAAAATTCAGTTTCTTTCCTTCTTTGCTAAAATATTTTGAATCAGAATTAATCACCTGTACTAAAATTTCTTCTCAGACATTAATTGGAAATTTTGGAAACAAAAGAAGGAATTGACTTGGATGATAATTAGTATCCTTTGGTCCTATGGCCAGCTAGGACCAAGTGATGTTAGCTGGAGTCTCCCTGCACGTCAAAGCCCTCCAAACTTTCTGGTGGCATTGCAGCTGTATTATTGTCTGCTTCCACTCAGTCTTATGAGAAAAGCAGGTAAGTAGAAAATTGGCTAAATGTTTGGAGATGCTTGGATGAAGAGGCCAAAGAGTAAAGAACAACATTTTAAGATTTATGTATCCTGAATTTGCCTACTACCCAATGCAATATAAGGAACTCAAATTCCGTAAAAGACCTGTAACATCTTTACAATCCTCACTGTCACCACTATGGTTGGAAGTGCTGGAGTAAGCAAGGTCTTCTCAATAGAGTCCAGTTGATTCTACTGTAAAACCCCTTTGTCATAAATTTGGGAAGTCTTTAGTAATCATTTGTTCCAATGGTTTAATTAAAATTTAATCCCACATCTGTTTGAAAACATAGCAGCAGAGATAAAGAGGCTTATTCTTGGGATGGTGATTGACAGGGAGGAACAGATTGACTTGGCATATATGTAGAACTCATTAATCTTCTTCAAGTACATTCTGGGGAAACATGGAGTTCTCTCAACAAGCTGTTACCAAAGCAGCACTTTTATTTGCACAGTTGGAATCCTAACAGTGGAAGTGGAAGTCACAAGTTAAGGGAGAAAAGTGCAGTCTCCTGTGACAACGTTTTCTGTGATTAGACAGTCTAATATTATAAGCACAACACAAGTTAAATATCACAGTGTGGTTGCAGTTGCTGCAGCCTTGATGCCTAAATAGGGCACTGTCAACACTAAGGACATTTTTCGACATCCTTTGTGAAATGTTGGTCTTTGCCTATTAGTAAATTCTATATCTCCTTTAGTTATCACATATTTATATTTTAAATAATCATTTAGTCACTAGAGATGTGGGAGCTTTGTGAGTGATCTTGGTTTATCACTGGGGATCAGATGTTACAGTGATACAAGAGGAAAGAAACAAAGAGGGAGCTATCATTTCCTTGAAAAAAGAAATCAGTCAAAATAAAACACAATTGTAGAACAGCCACCCTCAAGCAGACACCCTCCAAATATTGGTGGGAGATTTGGGCTGATGGGGATTTTCATGAACTTTGCATTTCTGGCTTTGTTCTTTCTCTGAATGCTGTCTCTGCAGATTTAAATCCATCTTATTTCAGAATGCTGGGTTTGTAACTGAGAAGAAATAGTGCAGATGGCTAAATTAGCCTCACTTGTTCAAAACCATGACAACTTACCATAATACAGCTTTAAACACCTGAAATTAATTAGAGACAGTACATTTGAATATGGAGAGTATGATTTACAGTATGGTCTTAAATACTGAGACGTGTTTTGATTTCAGGTTATCATTTATAATTTTAGCCCTAAATGTTGATCAAACAGACTTTGTTTTGTCTTTTAATGAAGACTATTTAAGGAGCATAGTGTTCAATATTCAGAACATATAAATTTTGGAAGAAATAGATAAAAATTTTCTCATAATCATTCTATAAACCTTTACTGAATATGGGGAGATAGAAAGACACACTAACAATTTCTAAGTACCTAGTAAGGGTCATTAATTTCTTATAAAACTACTTCTTGAACTTTATTACAGGTCCTTCAGAAACTGTAACTGGGTCTCATCTATCTCTTTATCCCAGAGTACTTTATATGGAAAAAGCTCAGTGTGGTATAGTAAATGCTGGTTTGAATTTTGAATCCATAACTGTGTGACATTGGGCAAATGACTTAATCATTCTAATAGAGAGGGAGGATTCACAAATGATAGAAAAACAGAATTAGAGATAATAGGGCAGACCATGTCCAGACAGAGAGATCTCTTTGGGAATAGTAAGTTAGGGTCTAAGTATGCTAAATCTAAGTGGCTAGTGGGCCCTCCAGGAAAAAAAATACATGGTAATAGCAGGGAACTGGAGTCCAGGAGAGAACTAAAGTATTCAGATATATTATTGGAAGTCACTGAAAGGTAATATTCAAATTGGTGAAAGTGAATGAAATTTCTAAAGGAATGCATATTACAAAAAAGGAAGAATAGCTCTAAGGATGTCCTCAGAAAATTTAAGATCAGTGATAAAAAAGAAACCAAAAAAGGACAATCTGAAAATGGAAAGAAAATCATATACTACCATTTCACAGCGCATTTGAATGGGAGAAAGTAGACCACAAGATCAAATGCTTTAGAGTGGTCAAAAAAGATCAGGAGTAGGAAAAAAATAAAAAGGCAAGAGGTTAGAGAAAGTGTCATTAGAAAAAGCAGGCACTAAGTATAGATACAGTTTTAAGATCTGTAAGGGTAAAAGGAGAAGTAAAAAATTGCCAATAATTTGAGGCAAGCCAGAAAACTTCCTTTAAAGTTGGGAAACCAAAGTGTGTTTTGTTGATGGGGCAAAGAGTTCAGAGAGAAAGAGAAATTGATCAAGAGAGTTTCCAATGAACCAAAAAGGAAATAAGGTGAAGGACACAGAAGTAGGTTAACCTTAAAGAATAGAGAAAGTTCTTTTTCTGAGCCAGAGGAAGTCAGGATAAAGAAGGTAAATTTTATGAGACTTCGTTAAATTGAAAATATGAACTTCATACTCCAACTTAGTTTGTTTCTTTCCTCATGTATCTGTTGTTGTTTGCCTGTCCCTCCTACCACTTGCCAGGTATCAAGTGTTGATAAAATACTATCTTTGAGAAGAAAATAATGCATTTATTTGTAAGAAATGGTTGACTTCAGACCATTCAGGTAGTCTAAGAAAGAGTCCAGAGGTTATCCTGATACTGCACTATGGTGTAAAAGAATTGATGCACTTTGAAAAAGGGGGCAAGTTAATACTCTCCCCTAGTGGAAGTAGGCATAATTTAGAACATGTAATACTTGAAGAGACCTTTAAGGATCTCTTTCATAAATAGCGCAAAGTTAAAACAAATATATATGCACCTAAAATAAACTAATTATATATGCACATAAAATAAACTAGATTAATCCACTGATTTTCTTTCTAACAAAAATTGTTAAGAGATAGTTTTTTTCTGTAAACCAAATCCCACTATATTAGCCCTGGGATACATTTGGAAAGATCCTGTTTTACCCACTTTTCAGTCATCTGCTATTCACTTTTTGGTGAGGGCAGGACCTCTGTCCTACCTGCACTCATGGTGCCTCTTAATACAGAACACTAGACAGATGACGTCAGTTGCAGTTTTAGTCACATATGCTTAGAGCCTGTAGGAGATTGCTGTGTTCCAGTCAGGGCAGTGATCCCACAAAAAAGGACTGTGGGAGTCATGCATTGTGGTATCAAAAGGGTAAGATGTCCCCTGGTTCCCATGGAAGGATGTGATTGCCTAATCTGAATAAATCTGCAAACCTGCAGGCAACTGAAACACACTACTCAGGGATGAGTGAGAATTTTGCCTGATTCCTTCAATAAGGAAGGTTTGCCCAGGGACCTCGTCCACAGGAGGAGAATAGGAAGGGGCATTCATGTTTAGCCCATTTGGTGTCAAAACAAACACAATATTGAGCCTTTTATGCCTTACATCATACCCACAACACCAGGAAATCCAGGTAATAAGTAGTCATGTTTTTTGGGGTTAGTGTTGGAACTTGTGTTAGTACAAGCATTTTATCAGTGTTGGCAGAGAAGGGGAGGATTCAGGAATACTTTTGGGGTCTTATTGAAGTTATTCATATGAATGATACTTTATGTAATTTCTACATAAGTGATTTCAGTGAACCATGAAAATTAATTGGTCACTTTGGTTTTGGTCTATTTTGAGTTGGCATCTTCTCTGTAAGCATAAAGTCTTTCTCTTTTTCTAAGTGAAGTATTCCTCACTGAGAAGAATTTTAGGAATCTGAAGCTCCTGATGAAATATTAAGTCACTTTGTATCTAGTGACACTCATAATTTACTCTGATTTCGATTCCAGAAGCAGGATGCCTAGTTTAACTCTTTGCTAAGAGTATCATTCAGGCTCCCCAGAGGCAACACATGGCACAGTCAAGCACAGCTATTGAAAAGTGCTTAATGGTAGAGGTCATTGGAGACAGAAACCACTCCAGCAATTTGAACAGAGAGAACTTACTATAAGGATGTGTTTACTGGTAATTGAAAGGGTAAGAAGAAAACACTAAATAATTGCAGAGGAAAATGAGCTTTAAAAAATAGCTTGGGTTAGAGGAAATATGGCAGGGGTCTGGAGATATTAAAACATGTAATATTAAAGAAGGGACTGTGTAGGGCAGGAAACAGACTTCAGGGGCTCTCCTGGCTATTGCTGATGGCTCTTCAGATGTGACATGGCTCTTTCTTCAAATTAAAAAAAATAAACAAAAATATTAAACCATCTAGGTTCAATTGTTGCTACTATTGGAACAAAATGTCACTGTCAGGGTGAAAATGCAAAGCTGCCATGATGCTGATAGGAAAAAAAAACAAACAAGGGGGAAGAAATTCCCTTCTTCCTCAAATTCGTGGTCTTCCTTCCACACTTACCTAACCAAGAGCAAATTGGCCAAGCAGAGATGTAATCAGGCCCTGTGTCACAAAGCAATGTGTAGGAGGGTGTTTCAAAGTTGAGGGTCAATGGCTTTATAACCAACATAGGAATATTTATAAAGGTGGGGGAAACATTCAGGGAAACTAACAAGGCATTGTGAAAAACCCCAGGGGTAGCAACAATGAAAGAGTCATCAGGCCATCCCTTAACATCTGTGATGCCCAGGGTAAGAACATAAATAGAGTCTCCCCAACCATCTGTCTAACATTTAAAAGCTATATAGTAAGCAAACAAACTGAAATAAAATATATCCCATCCTCTTACCTTAACAAATATCATTTCATGACTATGTGGAAACTGGCTTTGAATTTATAATTCTGGGACTCCTTGGATTTCTCTTGGTAATCTGTGGTATAGGGAAAGCCAGCAATCCTTGCCCCTCCTCCATCAGCCCGTGTTCTTACTTGTCTTCCTGCTATCTGGCTCTATATTATGTCATGAAGGGGTCTACATAGATTAATCTAGACATTCTAGCCCATGTGTTCTAACTCTATTCACTTTCCCTACCAGCAACTAACCCTCACCCACACCTTGAGACTATGACTGACCATAGTCTGAACCTGGAAAAACCTGACACACGGATTGGAAGCATTTGTGCAGGAGAGTGTAGGGTCCCTATTGCTTAGGGCCGGATTGAGAAGGGAACAGTACTTGCACTCTAAGTGGCTCATTGTCCCCACTGCTCTGCATGGAATGAGGAGACATATTGTTATCATGCACCAGGGGCAACCCCCGTGCCTCCAGACTTTCACACTCTAAAGGGGTCCAGCCATCCCTGTGTACAAAGACAAAGACACTCTTAATGTGAAAGTGCTATAGAATTAGTGTGCAAATAAAGAGAAGAAAGGATATTTGTGTTCCAGTAAAATACCCTAATTATCCATCCCCTCATGGGTAAATGCCCAACCAAACAGCGCTGTTCCAAAGTGAGACAATGAGGCCCAAAAGCTTGCCACAAGTCTTAGGCATGTTCTGGCAGGGAACCTTAGAAAGGGTTTCTGAAACAGGTCCCATAAAGCTGGGACCAAAAGAGAAAATCAGAGTATAAATCAAGGTAGTGTCTGTCACTGCCAGCCTCCACACATATCTCTAACCCATGTATTTCTTTCAAGCGTCTCTACATGTCTCAACTCCATGTGTCTCCTCCACAAGTCCCTGAAATCCCTGTGTAAGTCCAAAGGCAAGAAGCAAGCACACCTTTCTTCTCCTTTTGTCTCTGAGTCCACCTGCCTTCCTCGTTATATAGCTTCACTTTGCTCTTTAGTTCTGTCTCCAAGTTCCCAGTAGCTAATCCAAGGTGGCTGCATATGAATGGGGGCAGGGAACATGGTACCTCCCCCTTTCATGGAGATGCCTCTTTTAGGATATGACCATAAGGGGCAAAGCACAGCCTTTTATTAAGGTCACAGCAGGAACCATTATCACCCCTAGGTAAAAAAAATATAAGGAAAGAAAGTAGTCATCAGAAAATAGGGAGTAATTGGAAATGGTGATCTGACAGAGACTGTGACCTTCAATAGAGGAATACTGCCAACCAACCCTTTGCCAAGTAGGGAAGTGAACAGAATACAAGCACCCCATCTCAGCTTTCTCCCCTATCTGATCTCCTATTATCGCCCCCATTGATGGAACCCAACTGGTTCCCAACTGGAACACAAATGGCAACACAGTCCAAATGAAGCAACCCACAAAGCTCGGCTTCATGGGCATAGAAGAAGATGGAGAAGGACAGAGAGTGGATCTCTTAGGCCAGTGGAGACCATACAATTCACCTAGTATACCTATTTCTCTAAATTAGCTTCTTCTCATGCTTGATCCCAGGTGTCTATGGTTAAATCCCCTACGGTGATGTGTACTAAGCATGGAGCAATTCCTGAAGGTTATAGACCATGCTGACCACGTACTACTGCCCTCTGTAACCCCCACTTGGTCTTATTAACTGGAGGAAGCACATTGTTCTCTGGATTTCTTGGTTTCTGTATATTGGTTCTGATTTTCACTAGTATTTTTTTCTTATACTTTTGTTTGAATGATATCATTTTGTTAATTTTTCACAAATCCTTTCAAGAAAAAGGTAGGAGATAAAATATATATAATAAATGGTAAGACAGTGGGTAGTATATTTCTCAGTGGTGTGATGACTGTTGATTCATAAATCATCCAACCTCTTTAAACATGCTAATTTCTGGACTTCACTCCAGGTATCTGAGAGTTAGCCCTAGAATCTTCTAAATTTTAGCCCTAACTTCTTCACTGAAGAAGTTGAAAGTTGAGATCCCATAATAGCTGTGAGGTTTGGAGAAGGTTTCTTAGCCTCTCTGAACCTTATTTCTTCAAATATAAAACAAAAAAGTAGTAGCACCTCTTCTATAGGATTAAACAAAATGTCAAAAGAGATAATACACCTAAGAGGACATAGCACAATTCTAGTCCATCATCATTAGAGACCAGTGTTTAGTTTTTGCCCTCGGTCTCTATGGGGTTGGTAGTGCAATATGTGACCCTTTACTTCAACTAACCTTAGAATCAGGACCCTCTCTCTCTCTCTCTCTCTCTCTCTCTCTGTCTCTTTGGGAATTTAGTCACATTACAATTTCACCCATCATCATTGCAGCAAAAGAAGTTGGGACAGATATTTCAGTCCCATTATACATATCACAAAGGCAAGACACAGACAGATATAATCCCTGAACCAGGGACATGTGATACGTGGTTGCTGAAGCTTATAAGGAAATTCTGTAACTCCAACTCTTAAGAGAGTATTTTGATTCCTATTTTGCATCATGGTTTCTCATCTTGAACTGAGAACACCCCTCCTCCCTGTTAGAAATTGTACCACCAGGCATTAGAACTATGTGCAAAGTCCATCTACTAAAAATAGCTGAGGCATAATAGAACACATTTCAAGTAATTCAGCAAATACACATGTTCAGTTACAGAAGCTTTCAAAGTAAATGACTTCAAGCAGAAAGTAAGAAAATAAGCCAGACTCAATAAGGGATTTTCTTCTAGATTTTTATTTCTTTACCCTCAGTTACTCAGGGAAGACTGCCAGGTATAATTCTAACAAATTTTAGGAAACAGATTATTTCAATGGAGGTAAAGAGAGAATGATTTCTCTAACTTCTCTCTCTCTCTCTCTCTCTCTCTCTCTCTCTCTCTCTCTCTCTCTCTCTCTCTCTCTCTCTCTCTCTCCATATATATATATATATATTTATATTTATATATATTCTCCAAATGTTTCCAAAAATCACTTGAGGCAGCTAAGAATTCCTTTTACCAATTCTCAATTTTGAAAAGCAGAGTTGGTATTAAAAAACCTGCAACTTCTCTTGCTGGAAGCCACCTTCCTCAGTTAGGTACAGAAAGACTTCAAGGTAGTTTTTATTGAGTCACATTCCAAGCTGTCTCACTACAAAGTCTGGAAGCATGCACAGTACAATACACCCACCCCCAAACCAAAAACCAAAAAAATGGGTTCAATGTAATGTGAGACAAAGCACTGCACCCCCAACCTGGCTTTTACCACCCACCTTATCTTTATGTCCTATACACAGTTCCCAGGTTCAAGTCTTTGAAACTGAGATCCTCTCAGAAACTTTTTGCTTCGGGGGCTGTTCACAATAGCCATCAAGAGAAATCTCACCACTTGCCTTTTTTTCTGCAAGAAGTCTAAGCTCTGTTTGCTTTTGACAGAGCAAAAGGGCCTTTTTAATTCCTAAATTCTAGAAGTCCTCCCTACCCACACAGTGATTCATGATTAAACAGGAGGTTGCAGAAAAGCAGGGAAGAAAAGGTTGATTTTCTAATCCAAACTGGTTAATGTTACAAGAGATGAACTCTTCTGATAAGTTCTCCTCCTAATGAACAGAAGCAGAATCTGCACAGGGAGCACTGGATTCCATCCGGGGAGGGGTCCTTTTACTCTACCAATAATTATAACAGATTAGGCTACAAGGACCTCATCCACTATGAAACCCTGATCTCCTTAAATAGATGGATTCCATGGTGTCTCTGTGCATCCTTATTCATCCTCTCCAACAACCACATACATATCCTAAGGAATTTAGTATCCTCTTAGAGTTCAAGCCTGTTCAGTGTTCCTCCAATGCCCACTGAAGTTCCTACCCACCCCTTACCCAAAAGTACATACATGTGTAAAGCCTTTCTGCTATCAAATTTTTAAGACTTCTCTTGGCTAGTAAACACTATGTACTAATTCAAGTTAATTTGTGAATACATGTCAGTGGTTTCAAGTACTACCTTTCTTAGACAGGATTTACATTTGTTAGGATTTATACCCTGTAATGCAGGTCTAAAGAAGGGGTAATGAAACAATGAACTTTTTGTAACTGGACTGATAAAAATAATTTCTGCTGTCACTTAGAATGAATTGCGATCTAAGTACTTTGATGAGCACCAAATCTTCTAACTTGCATCTACCTTATGCAACACATGCAGTTATCATTCCCATTTGACATAAGAGGAAACTGAGAGAGAGAGGATTAAGTAACTTACTAATGCTCACACAGCTAACAAGTATTGATCTCTGTATTCAAACAAAGGTAAGTGAGGTTCTAGAATCCTGAGCCACTATATGACACAATGGGAAAAGAGAATATTTGGAAATAAGTGAAGACCAAATAAATTAGAAGAAGCAAAAGCTATTTACTTGGAGTCTGTTGCAGCAAAAATGTCAACCACCATTTCTTGGGATTTGACAGAAACTCAAAGACAGGGAAAGGAGTGGGAAAACTTTTTAGAAGAAAGTGAGAGACTTTAGGTAATCCTGGATTGAAGGTTGTTGGCACAAAACTGTAGTTGGACTAACTACAAATAAAACATCAGTTGTGATTAGAGATGCATAGTTGGTTTTCTTGATTGCTCTTAAACTGTAAGTGGGAAAAAAAATTAATAGTGCCATCAGCTAGTCCTGGACACTTTAGGCCAGGGATTATTGCTTGGTTTTATGTACTGTTTCTAAAAGTAGTGGCCTGATTTCCTATAAGTCTGACATTAGATAGCTGGCTTTCTGAGATGGGGGTTCTGTATATGGTCTGACCATTGTGAGTTTGCCTATTCAATTTCTCAGTCAGAATAATCTTTTGGAACCATTAATATGCTTCCCCCCCACCCAAGTATGTAAGGCAGCTCCCTATGCTAAGTTATCCTTGCAGCTAACAGCAGATTCACTCACTGAAGTAGATTTGAGAATTAGGTTGAAGTTTGATTTCTGGCAAACTGCTTTCTGTTGAGTTTCCTGGTGCTGATCAGTCCTACACTAGTTATGTATGTGGTGAAGAGCCAAGAGTCAGAGAAACTTTTGGTCTTACCCCTAGTCATGACCCCAGAATAAATATCTAAGGTCAAGGTCAAGGTCTTAGCTAGTAAAGAAGAGGGAAGAATGTTCTCTTCCAATTTCCTGTATCTAAGCTAAAACTAAGATCTCAAAATTAACACATAAGAGAACTGAAGGTAAATCAACCTGGTTAACTTTCTTAAAGATGAAGCCCTTTTCAGGAACCAGTCCCCTGTGTAATAGCCTGTCTTTCTCTTATGTTAACAGAGGACTCTTTTCAAGAGGACCAGGAACATCCCAAAGACTCATGTATAAACAATACAGCCAACAAATTTTCCCTGAGTATTTCCTCTGTGTGCCTTATGACAAAAGTAGATCCTACGGTCTTTTGTGTGAGATACCATTTTTCATTGACTTGAATGAATGATAAGCAAATTCAACGCTTAAGCATCCAGTGAGATTTGCCTTGAGAGCTACACTGACCCCTAATTAGATGACTCTAGCTGTAATTTTATTGCCTCTTTCTAACACAAAGTTAATATGAAAGTGCTAGCATTTGGGGACCTGAATCAATTATGTACTCACAACAACTATAGATGTTTGTTCTAAAGACATTAAAGGAGTAGAACACTGGATTAAAGGAATGCCAGCTATTCTACCTATTAATGTTCTGATAGAGCAAATGCCAATGACCAATGTTAAAGTTGGAATCTGATACAAAATCAAACAATGGCTCCTTCAAACTACTAGATGGTCACAAACCCCAAGCACATTCCCCATTGATTTAGGTGAAGTGCTAATGAAAATAGGGAGTGTTTTGCCAACGCCACAACCTTACTTATTCCTCCTGAAAGGAGTCATTTGAGGTAGTCACAGGAGAGTGGATGTGACGAATAGCCTGTTACATGCAGGACAGTGTGCAACTGATGAGCCTGGCTTCTAACTAGACTCGCTGACAACTCAGCAGAATGACTCTGGGCAAACTGCGTCCCTCTCTGAGTTTCAGTGGACTCTGTGACTTACAGAGCTACACTGGTATTACATGTGCAGTATTTTTACATGGATTTTTAAAAAGATTTATTTTTTATTTATGCATACAAGAACTGGGGTGTAGATCAGAGGTGTGGGGTGGTGAGAGGATTCACCAGAAACAGAGTTGGGGGGCGCAGAACAGGAAGATCTACTGAAGTACCCTGCTGAGGGGAGCAGCGGGAGAGATAGGAGAGGTCTGTTGCCCCATATGTGGGCGAGCTCCCTGGCTGGGGATCGAACTCGTCCTGCAGTGGCTCTGAATAGCATCATAGTGCAGACACTTAACCAGTTGCACCACCAGGGAGGCCTTTTTACATGGATTTGTGTATAGCTCTATAACATTCGTTAAAGCATCGTGAAATTATTCTAAGTAGAAAACTATTAGTATACAAGTATTATGCACTAAAATGATGGCTGAACTGAAGATATGTGAGTGGAAGATTAAAAGAATATGGAAAAAGCAAACCTAGAATTTTATCAGGAAACATGTCAGTATTATCAATAACCCTGCTCCCCGTAATCTATGGTGATAGAGATGAGAGAGAAGTGCATGCTCCTTTAAGATGTCACACATGTCACAAAAGGAAGTGTAAGAGATTGTTCACCAACTGTCATTGAAACTTATCTGAGCAACCTTCTAACAGCTTATGTAAAATAATTCCCTAATTTGTTATTCTGTTGGCAAAAAGTTGCAAAATAAACTCCCATAGTCTTTCTGGGACCCTTAAATGAATGTCTGGGTTTCTACATCTAAAAGAAAATATTTTGTCCAAAGTCATCTTTAAGATTCTTAAGCCTGAAGTGCCTGGATTCTTAATCACTGTAATACACACATCTCAATGGGTTTTCTGTTTCTCTTTGATACACACAAAGAACTAAGCAATCAGCCTACGCAACTCCTCAGCGCTTCTTGAACACTTGATGAATAAAATGAGAGACCACAATAAAACCTGTAAGATTATGCTTTCTATTTTAATGTAAGGGTGCCCCTTTCAACCTTAAAATATTATTTTGTGATTTATTTTGAAATTCAGGTATAATTTATGAAGACACATGTAGACATGCATGTGTATGTATGTATGTGCTTATAAAGAGAAGCAATCATATATCCCTACCTGCTGTTCAGGTTACAGCAGTTATTCTTCAGTAATCCTGCAAGTGGGTTAAGTGAATTCCTGCCTGTAATGATAAGAAACCCAAATAAGGCCCACTACAGAAGAAAAGACACCAACTTCATTACTCTAAACAAGAAAAAGGGTGTTTAATCATGAAAAAAAATTGTCCCATCATATTAACAATCAGTTGATCTTCCACTGTATTGTTCTCAGCAATGAGCCTAATTAAACACACACACACAAGAAAACAATACACAAAGCTACAAATAAAATGAAGCTTTTGTTACATTTCTTGACTTCTAATTTTTATTGTCATAATTTCTTATTGGATTGCTGTTATCCTGATGATATATACCTATGGCACTATATGTAATATAATGTTAAAAGAAAACCTTCAAATAGAAGGTAATTTTTAAAAAAGAAAAGGAGAAGCTCAATACTTATAAATTGAGCAAGGTGGCAAAGTCAGTCCAAGATATATTTTTCAGTGTGCTGAGAAATAATAGCAGCAGATTCAGGTGTTCTGGCAGAAGCAGCTTTAAATGAAGAGCATATCAAAATAAAGCCATGTCTGTGGTTAAAAGCACTGAGACAAGTGGGAATACGTCTGCGGAGGAGGTGTGTAATTTTGGCTATGTTCCTGAGAAAAGGTAACGATCCAGTAGAGATTCAGAGAACAAACCTCATTTTGAAAACCCCTCAGGATATAGGATGACACTGATAACAATCAGGGAAAGAAATTTGACAAACCCTTCATTTTTTTTTTCATACTTAAGTTACTGGGCACTAATAGTCCATTCAAAATAGATTTTTTTTTTCAAAATATCAATAGCTTTAGAAGCACTGGGTCTATATACCTAATGGCAGTTACCTATGAAATCACCGCTAGACACTAAAATATCCTTAACAGACTGCCAGGTAATAGATGTTCTACAAATTCACACAAAGTAGGATAATGCAGCAGTCATCACCAAATAATCTCTATATTGCTAATTATACCCATGGAAGGTTGATAAAGTGCCTATCAATAGCATAACAGGTGCTTCTGTTCACAAAGTTCAGGTTAGTGTATCTCTTTTTCAAGAACTCCTTCTGATTATGGTTTATTTAGACCAGTCAATGGAGGTTGCAAGGACAGATTTTTCATAGTTACTAGTGAGTTTAACTTCAGGACACTTAAGTGGATGAACCCTGTATTTAATGTCAAACTGATCCCCTGATAAGTAAACTGGCTCTATAAATCTTTGAGTGAGCCAAATCACATGTCATGTATACACTGTGTAGACATGTACTGTAGTGTAGTGAGCTGGCTTCTCCAGACAGTTATTAACCATAATTATTCTCAAATCCAAGAAAACAAAATACTGAAATAGATTTATATGTCATAGATAAATTATTTTCCTGCTATTTTAAAATCTTTTATTACTGAGGTAACACTGTATATGCTTTAAGGGAATAAGTTCCCACATCCTCAGATATATAGCATTACACCACACCCATACCAAAGCACTTTTATCCCTTTACCATAGACCATTGCCCCCCACCACACAAGCACTTTGTTTCCACACTAGTAACCTCCTCTCCAGTAGCCTCATTTCTACAGTCATTTTTCTAGGGTTTGTTTTTATTTACTTTTGTCAGTTCCTTTGTTTTGTTTCTCTATATTCCACATAAGAATAAAATCATCCAGTATTTGTCTTCTTCTTCTGACTTATTTCACTTACTATAATCCCTTCAAGGTCCATCCATGTCGTTGCAAATGAAAAAGGCTCATCTTTTTCATAGTTGCGTGTCTTCCATAATGTATATATGCCACATCTTCTTAATCCACTCATCTGTCATCAGGCACTTAAGCTGTTTTCGTAATTTGGCTATTGTAAATGGTGCTACAATGAACATAGAAGTGTATATATCCCCTTGAATTCATGTTTTCGTTTCCTTGCATAGATATCTAGGAGTGGAATTGCTGTCTATTGTGGTAAATCTTTTTTTATCATTTTGAGGAACCTCCATATTTTCCATGGAGGTTACATTCCCACCAATAGGGTATAAGGGTTCCATTTTTTCCATAACCTTGCTAACATTTCTTGTTTATGGGTTTTTTGTGATAGATAGATAATGCCATTCTAAACGGAATGAAGTGATATCTCATTGTGGTTTTGATTTGCATTTTTCCTGACTGTAAGTGATTATAAGCATTTTTTCCATGTGCCGATAGGCCATATGTATGTCTTCTTTATAGTACCGCCAATTTAGGTCTTATGTCCACTTTTTGATTGGGATCTCCATTTTGTTTTTGTTAAGTTGTATGTCTTCTTTTTAGATCTTGGTTATTTGCCCTTTGTCAGACATATGATATCCTAAATATTTTCTCTTATTCAGTATGATTTCTTTTCATTTTGTGATGATTTATTTCACTGTGCAGAAGTTTTTTTAGTTGAAGTAATACCATTTGCTTATTTCCTCTTTTATTTTCCATCCCATTAATGATGAGTCACCAAAGATGCCACCGAAGCCAATGTTGTGGATTGTTTTGCCTTGTTTTCTTTTAAGTATTTTATGGTTTCTGTCCTTACACCCAAATATTTAGTTCATTTTGAGTTAATTTTTGTGTATGGTGTGAGAGAGTGGCCTACTTTCATTTTTCTAGATGTGGCTGTTCAGTTTTCCCAACACCATTTGCTGAAGAGATATTCCTTTATCCATTGTATGCTCTTAGTTTGTTGTTGTTGTTGTATATTAGCTGTCCATATCAATGTGAATTTATTTCTGGGATTTCAGTTCTATTTCATTGGTCTCTGTCTATTTTTGTGCCATTACCATACTGTTTTAACTATAATAACTTTGTAGTATAGTTTGAAATCTAGGGGTGTGATACCTCCGTTCTTCTTTTATTGTCAAGTTTGCTTTGGCTATTTGGGGTCCTTTGTGGTTTCATATGAATTTCAGCAATACTTCCTCTATTTCTTTAAATAATTTCATTGAAATTTTAATAGGGATTAAGTCTACATATTACTTCAGGTAATATGGATATGTTTAACTATGTTTATTCTTCCAATCCATGAGCATGGATTATCTTTTTTATTTCTTTATGGCTTAAGAATATTTGATACAATCTTCCAAAGAAAGTGAATAGAAAAAAGAATAGACATTTTTTTTTCCTTAATGATTCCTTGAAACTTGACTAACTTCATTTTCAAGGAACTGCTTATGAATAAAAATAATTTGTTGTGTTTATGTGGAAGAGGGGCTCTGAGGTAGTTTGAATCCTGACCTATAAAAAAAAAAAAACATCAATTACAAGCTTGTAATCATTTTACCAAAGTTGCCACCCCACCCGAGACTATCTACCAGCCAAACTGAATACTGGGGTTACTGCACCACTGAATAATGAGCTTAATTGGTTTTACAACTGTCAGAAATATGTTTGAACAACAGGGTACTTTATTTCCACTGATTTTTCTAACCAAAGTGTTAACAAGAAATAAATGTTATATTGCCTCACAAATGGATATTGCTGGGTGTGCAAAAGTAAAGCAGAGGAAAAAAAAAAAAAAAAGCCCTGAGGCTCATGTCTCAGTGTATTTTCAATATACAATTTGTCTTTCAAATATGTAAAGCAGTTGCCTTTTTTATCTCCAGGAGTCACTTACCCACATGTGAGCCAATTGTTCTCTGTGGGAGTCTCACCACTGCTGGCCCCTTCTCCCATGAAATACCACTGTTTTCTTTTTTTCTTAGAATGCCAATAAGCGCAAGTCGTCTTATAGTGCAAAGTTGTTGTTGTTGTTGTTGTTTACCTCAGCATTAAGTTCTTTTAATATCCATTTTTCTAAATGTCTAAATGCCTGATTCACTAAATAGGTGAAATTATGAGGTCTGGTTTCTCTGCCCTTTACTGTTGATCAAGTTTTGCTTTGTTTATATAAAACATCTATTATCTTACCCCTCAAAGAACTAATATTTTATTCTATGACATAGAATTCAAGTATAATGTGTAACTAATACCATTTGAAACATGCAATGATGAATACCATTCATAAAAGTCATGGCTTGATTTTAAAGAGTCTTCTTATATCTCATTTAATGTAGTTACCTTTTTATTTTAAATTCACCCTTCTATAGAAATAAAAGACAGCAAGTTGTAAGGGAGAAAACTTCCATGAGCAGCCAGGGGCCATTGGTTCACATCCTGACTCCAGCATTAATGAACATCTGACAGTGGACACATCATTCAATCTTTCTGGGCACTAGTTCCCTTATCTATTAAATGGACAAGAGTGTCTCCAAGGTCCCGGCCAGTCTGATGTACAATCCTAGATTATTCATTGTCAACCTTCTGACTTATAATTACTACTGCAACAATGCATTTGGTTGTTGTGTCTTCCTGAGGGGGATCTGTTATAGTCTCAGCTTCAGATTTCAGCCTCATACTCACTAAACACCGAGCTAACCATTTTGCCTCCGCAAGTACAGAGAGTAAAGTAAGCTGGAGGACATTCTGATAATGTTTCATTTTTATTTATTATGAATACATACTGTAATAAATACTGTATTTGGAAATAATTTGAAAAACTTAACATCTTTTAATTTTGCAGTCTCTTTTTTATTATTTATGGTTATAGAAATCATAATATTTACAAAATTAAATATACATAATTTTATCTTCCAAGTGGATCAATAATATTCCCTTGATGAATATTAGATCATGATTTCATATGTCTTAGAAAATCCATCATCCTGACTTAAATTTATTATAGTTTATTTTATATCCCATACCTATTTCTCATGCTGTGCATTGCTTTATATTGCATAAGTATACTTGGGTAGGAGGACGCATTTTTAATGATTAATAAAATGAGTAAATAGCAATTTGTGTTTTTCCTTTTAATCAAATTCAATTAGAAGGAACCTTCATTCTACATAGGGGTTAAGTGATATTGAATATTAATTTAGTTCTTAGTATCTGTAGAAGGGGTTAATAGTAGTTGCAAGGAGATAAGTGATGACATTGTGACAATTAGATTTCATCTCCTTAACAGAAAGATGTGGATTTTTGCATCAGAAATCTTTTGCTTTAAGTCTCTCTAACCATAGGTAAATTATTTAATTTCTCTGACCATCAGGTTCTCATTTATACAATAGAGTGATAGAGATGGTTAGAGATGTCTTAATTGGTGTATTAATTTGCTAGAGTTGACAAACAAGGTATCACAGACAGAGTGGCTCAAATACAGAGATTTCTGGAGGTGGAAAGTCTAAGATCAAGGTGTCAGCAAGTTTGATTTCTTTTGAGGCCTCTCTCCTTAGCTTGCAGCTGGCTATCTCTCTTTGTCCTTATAGTTATTTCTGTGTGTCCAAATTCCATTTTCATGTAAGACACCAATTATATTGGGTTAAGGCCCATCTTAAAAACCTCAATTTAACATAAGCACATTTTTAAGACCTAATTCCAAATTCAGCCCTGTTCTGAGGGGTTAGGACTTCAGCATATGAATGGGTGTGGGGGCCACAATTCATAAAGGGTAGGATCCCTGGAAAACTGATTCTGAGATGGTTATTTCCATGCCACAGTTTTGGAAGAGTGGGGCAGAGGTTTCAAGGAAACAATATTGGGCAGGGGGAGAAGTTGAGCACTGAAAAAGTAACAGAGGCCCCAACTGAGCCCACAGGGAGCTCTGGAACTAGGATTTCCCAAATTGAGGCTGGGGGGCTGGATTTCTATATCCTGACACTGACTGGCTGCCCTCAGGAAAGGTATGCCTGAGGTGTGTCTTTGGGCAGGGTATCTTCCTGCAATGGAAGCTCATTCAAGCAGACCTTCCAGGGGTTGAGAGAGTTAGTCCTAAGTTGGGTACAGTGTGATGCCACAGCACCCAATGAAAAATCAAATGCAAATTTCACCATGTTATAAGAATTTAATCGGGACTAAGACAAACATGTATTTTAATACATAGGGTCTGGAATTGAGTAGGGGCTCTGTTGGTTTTAATTCCCTTTCATACACCCAGCCTGTCATGACCACAAGGCCCTGCATGTGAGAACCTAACAGTAAGGGTCCTGCATGTGAGAACCTAGCAGTAAGGGTTCTGCATGTGAGAACCTAGCAGTAAGGGTCCTGCATGTGAGAACCTAGCAGTAAGGGTCCTGCATGTGAGAACCTAACAGTAAGGGCCCTGCATGTGAGAACCTAACAGTAAGGGTCCTGCATGTGGGAATCTGGCCTCCCATACAGCTCTACTAAATATGTTCCATTGACGAGGAGCAAGGTCCTGGCAAAGCTAGTGTTCAGGTACTTTCCAGTGTTGATATTTAACTTCCCTCCCCTTTGACCCTCCTCATTCTGTCGTCCAAATAGCTCTAATAAACAATATATAAACCATCTGAACTCTTGATAAACAGAGCTCTTTAGGGAGCTGCATGCTGTTCTACTACAAAGCTCTGTGATTTTCAGGATGGTTTTTTTCCTCCTTATTATTTTTAAATACCCTGCATTTAAAGTTTCACATCTGCAGATCCTCTGAGGAGAGCATGTGGCACATAATGCATAGTGAGCACTGGAAGAAAACAAAAGAGGAGTGGGTGGTTTCAGACAAAGAGCTTGCCTTGTATCTCTGACACGAGGCTTTTGTAGCTGCTGTTGTTGATCAGTGCAAATGAAAGTCCGTTAGGGAGAGCCAAGTGCCTCTCCAAACTGTAAAATAATACTTCATGGCAGTGAGTCCTTGGGTTGAGGAACAGTTAGGCTCAGAGAGAAAAACTAAATGGCAGCCCATTGTTAGAGAAAATGTAACCTAGCAATGAATGGATGGGAGGAAATAAAGAATTTTAAGTCAAGAAAGGCAATGTGTGGAAGTGAAAGAAATACATAACATCTTCTTGTCTGCAGATTTTCCTAATGGATACTAACATTAAATAAATGGGAATTTGCCGGATGTGTTTTCTCTCCCAAGAGCAAAACTTCTTGCAGCCTGGCGTTCAACACCGCCTGGAGGTAGATCCCATTTCCAGGTATAAACTCACACACACCATGTAAGGACAGATAAAGAAAAAAAATGCTTTAGGACATGAAATGAAACACTGACCTCAAATGAGCTTTCTGAGTGTTTCATGGGTTAGCTGGAACATATTCTTACCCTGCATAACAGATAGAAAGGAGAAAAGGCCATTTCATACATGAAGTTAATCACGGGTCAGAGACAGAGCCCAAAGGGAGTGTGTGGCTTATTGGGCAACTATTTCCTTCTGACATTGTTCTTTCATTAATTCTTCATTTACTGATCACCTTCTTTTAAGTCAACTCAGACTGCTATAATGAAATATCATAGACTGGGTGGCTTATACTACATTTATTTCTTAGCTCCAAAGACTGACAGCCTAACATCAAGAGGTCAGCAGGTTCAGTTCCTGGGAAGGGTAGTTTTCTGACTTAAGAACTGTGGCCTTCTCACTGGGTCTTCACATAGCAGAGGCAGTGAGAGGAGGCTCTCTGGTGTCTCTTTTTAATAGGTACACTAATCTCTCAAGAGAGCCCCACTCTCATTACTTCATCTAAACCCAACTGCTTCCCAAAGGCCCCACATTTTAATACCATTAACATTGAGTAGTTAGAAATTCAGCACATGAATTTTGAGGGAATACAATTCAGTCCATTGATTTCTTCACCCCACCCAAGCTCATGCCCTTATCACATCAAAAATACTTGCATTCCTTTCCAGCAGCCCCACAGTCTTAAATCATTCCAGCATCAACTCTGAAGTCTAAAGTCTCATCTAAATGTCATCAAAATCACATGTGGGTGAGATTTAACATATGATTCATCCTATGGCAAAATTCCTCTCCAGCTGTGAAAACTGACAGTGTCTCAGCTTCCAAAATGCGCTGGTGGGACAGGCATAGTATAGAGATTTCCACTCCAAAGGGCTTAAATCAGAAAGAAAGAAGGAATGGCAGTTCCTGAACAAGTCCAAACCCCAGTAAGACAAATTTCATGTATCTTGAGGCTCAAGAATAATCTTTTTTCGCTCAATAGCTTGCCTTCCAAGTATACTGGGACGCCAGAATCATCCATAAAGCTCTGAGAGACCCTGCCTCTTTAGTGACTAAGACAACAGACATTTATTTCTCAAAGTTTGGGATGCTGGGAAGTCTAAGATCAAGGTACAGGAAATTCAATTCCTGGTAAGAGTCTACATCCTGGTTTTCAGAGGGCCACCTTCTTGCTGTTACATGGTGAAGAGACACAGAAGAAGCAAGTGCTCTGGTGTTTCTTCTTATAAAGGGACTTATCACATCATGAAGGTCACACATTTATCTAAGCCTACTTACCTCCAAAAGCCACCATCTCCAATTGTCACTACACTGGTGGGGATGGTAAGGAGGTTAGAACTTCAATCACGGGTGAATTGGTGGTGGGCTACCCAAGGGGAATACAAAATGTAAAAGACATAAATAACAATAAAAATATATATTTATTAAAAAATATATTAAAAAAAAAGAATTCTGTGGGAGGGACAATTCATTCATAGCAACTTCCATGTCACAGAGAGAAGAGGGAGAAGAGGAAGTGGACTCTTTTTAAAGATCAGGATGAGAGAAATGCAACCTATTTAGGAAAGTCATTGCTCCAGAGAGCAGGGTGTGTACATTTGGTTCAAGAAAAGAACAGGATACAGTGGAGTGGCGGTAGAAAAGGAACTAAAAAGAATTACAAGGAAAAGTTCAAGTCAATGAAGGAGTTAGAAAAAGAAAGTGAAACAAGCTAAAAATTGACTTACTTCATAAATTGCCAAGAGCAAGCCATAGGGTGACCTGATTGTTGTACAGATATGAGAAATATGAGAAATAATACTGGCCCAAAGTTAGGCAAGTTATCTCAAAGGGTTATTAACAATTATACAACTGAAACTGGATTCTCAAGAGGAATATGAAGCTGCATTAGCAAAGAGAAACCTGCAAGACCAAAAAGTCTATCCTATTTTTCATTTTATCTATAGCAAAGTAAAAATAATTTTCACCTGAAGTGTATACCAAGCGATGATACCCATCCATCCCTATTCTATAAAGAATGCTATTTATTTTTTTAAAAATTGTGTCTGTATTGTATACATATTGTTTGCATTCATGCCTAATGTTTGGGGCAACTGTCAAAGTGGGACTCCAAGTTAGATTCATTCAGGGAGGGACTTTGTCATACTCATGAGGGTCGTTCTAGTATAATACAAAATTGGATTATAAGGATGATTCTAGTGTAATACAAAGTTGGATTTACTTGGTTGGAAATATCAATGTGTATTAGCAATTTGTGCTCTGAGTGACCTAGACTGTGGATTTATAAGTAGTCCACATTATTTGGCATAGTGTAGATCCTGCACCACAGAGTACATCATAGAAGTTGAATCCTACAATCTTCTAACTCCCCGTGTGAGTATATACACATATTTATTATATTCTTCTTACAAACACTCTTAAGTCAAGATTTTAAAGGAAAGTTCAGTTAACTTTAACAAACATCTTGCATATCATAAGAGGCTGACCTAGCTCTCCACAGTTGTTCAGCTCTTGGTTATTCCATTTCCAGACCTCCCAAAATTTATGAGCTTGTAAACAATCTCTTCTCTCTCAGTCAAGAGATAGAACGTAGTAGATAGGTAGAGACAGGGATATGTACATCATGTATATAAACATATATATACATATACATCATGTGTTTAAGTGCTTGCGTGCATGCGCGCACACACACACACACACATATAGTGGTTTGTTTATTTGTGTGCCAAATAAAAAATGTTGGTAAATAATCTTTAAACTGTACATCCCCCCCCCCATGGGTCACAGCTTTAGTAATGTAAGTTTCCATATGTTCATTTTTATATGTTTTTAATTCTCATTTACTAAATTCATAAATTATTTACATGCCAAACATGGCATGTGCTGGGTGACTGTGCTCAACTCTAGTGCACAGTCACCCAGCACTGATTTTGCTGCATCTGTGGCCATAATGCATTGATGCAGCTTGAAGGAAGAGTGCCACCAGCAAAGTATTGTTTGGTAACGGTCCTCTTAACCTTCTGTCAGTTACAAAACTTACAAATCTTCAACCCATTTAAATAGCCTACCATGGGATTCTTTTGTGGCATTTATGCCAATGGAGTAATAAAAGAAATGAGCAAGACAAAAGTTCTTTACCCACATGTGGACAATCCTCTGTTACCTGCCAAATTGCCCCCTTGTCACTACGGCCACCATAATCTTAGCCATAATATTTGATAAATAGTTCTAGGAGTATAAAGATTTGCACCAAAATGGTTATTGAACACAAATTTACCATTTCATGATGTCTCTAAGAGTTCTCTGTAGTTCAAAAATACATACTACAAAGCCAGCCGCACACTGCTTTAGGTTGGTTTACCAACCAACTAACCAAGCAAAGGAGGGAATCTTGAGTGAGAGCTCAATTTCATGAACTCCACAATCTCACCTATATTTATTATAACCCTGAAGAATTTTTTCAAAACCTGGATCAACTTTCTAAGAATAGCTGTCCTTTGATAGTATCCTATAGGCTATCTAAAAAGAAATTTTATTCTGAATCCATTCTCTCTAAAGTATGTAGCTCTTCATCTCCTTTTTCTTTTCCCAAAAGAACAATGCCTAGGCATAAGCCAAATACAAAAATGCTAAAATAGACATTTTTATTGTATTTGAAACAGAATTTTTGTTTCCACTTTTCCATAATATGATATGTGCCTCTAAAACACACTGAACTATTATTACTAGCTGACACCACAAGCATTTGTTTCCATGGGGAAGTGAGTCCAGAACCAAACTGCAGTCCTCTGTGAGATCTTTCTCCCCTGATGGGAATGGGGATAATGTTCTGTTACCCATCATTCCCACCTTTGGTTCTCTCATTTATTACCTCCATTTGTAAAGAAATTGTCAGACTTCTCTCTCCAACCTGCTATGTCTGCTTGTTCTCTCCCATTGCCAGCTACACTGCAACCCAATTGCAACAGAAGACTTGGTGATAGGATAAGTAAGCATCCAGGGTGTTTATAGGACTAGAGTTCCCTAACGTATTAAAAAGTACACAGACATGTTCTGTTTTCCTCTTCCACCTCACTAATTTAACACATATATGTTGAGTGCCTTCTCTGTAACACGCAACATTTAAGTTGCGGAGATAAAGCAGTGAATAAAACAGATCAAAATCCTTTCATGGAATTTATACATTAATCCTAAAAGATTGTCTTCAACAAGATCAAAATTAAAAATTGAGAATCTCAGCTAAGAAGATAAATAAGGCGGATAAATGGGGAAGCTGTAGGTGATGCATTTTTAATACAGAACAAGTGATGACAACATGACTGAGACAGCAGCACTGTGACCTGAGATGTGGCTAGAGATACAGCCATTTTGCTCCCACCTTCTCCTTGATTTCATACCTTCATGTGACTAGAAAATGATAACATATCCAGATTCAATTCTTCAGGGAAAACCTAAACTACATATTTTAATTCCAGCATATACGAAAGGGCTCTAGCCTGCCAACATGACCAATCCATGCTGTTGTTTGTTGTCTAGAATTTCCTTGGGAATTTCCCCACATGCAGAGGTTATTAGTAGGGCTGGATTTTAGAATTACTGGATTTCTGGCTGGAATTTCTCTGAAACAACATTCTACCTCTGGTACACTCTTCTCCCTATCTTCTCTAAGCCTCTTATGAGATAGGAAAGGAGAGCAGATTCTCAATACAAAACTGTGTGATTTCTTCTCTAGCCAAGTCTGGGTTTCTAGTTCAGTGAAGAATAAAAAGGAGTGGTTCAGTGCAATTATAGATGAATAATCATAAGCACTTTTATTGATCATTTGGTATGTTTTAGGACTCCTCTAGAATATTTATGCATACACGCGTAAAAAAAAAAAACCCACATGCACAAATAACCCTACTTAATCTTCACAATAATTTCTTGTGAAAGTGTATAATTATCCACATCTTTCATTTGGGGAGCTGAAGCATAAATTAGTTGATTTACGTAACCTGCAGCTATCATGAGCAAATGAAAGACCTACAATTTAGGCCATCTAGCTCCAGCGCACTCAACCTGAAATACAGAAAAGTGGAGACTTAAAAGGAAAGCTTCTCATTGGTTAAGTACCCCACAAGCTTTAATACCTCAAGATTCACATTGCCTTATGCCCTTTTCCCTTTCATTTGGATCAGATGTTGACTTTCCATCTCTGCCTTCCGCTGCCTTCCTGTTCCTCCCAGCCACGGATGCCCTCCTCCTGCTCCTACTCTGTCTGCATCAGTAGCTCTCTCTAGGTAGCACAGAACCTTCAGTAAGTTTTTTTTTTTTTTTCCCTTGCTTTTTCTAGTAACTAGTAGCAAAGACAGTCAGGAAGCAGACTTCTTTCTAGGACTGTTCTGCCTTATCACTTTCACTTTTCTCTCTTAAATCTTGCAAGAATGACAAAGTTACCACTGAAGGGGTGTCTTCTACCCACCTAGGCCCTCTAGCTAAGACTGGGCTGACACAAGACAGATCAAAAAGAGAAAACAGTCTGTTAGCATGTGCATCTTGCATACATGTAAGTAGCCATGGGTGAGTTACTCAAAGGAAGGGTTGGACTGATGTTTGTATCTCTCACTTACTAAGGGTAAAAAGGTACTTACCGAGAAGCAAATGACTTCTGGAAAATTGTCCCTGAGAAGAAGTGATAGGAGAAGTGATAGTTGTGACAATATCAGGGTGTGGGGCCAGTGAGAAGACTAGAGTTGCCTGGGAGGGGGTATTTATGATAAGTGAATTATTTGGGAATGCCCTACTTGTAAGCAGATAAGGGATTTTAGGAACACAAGTACTTCAGCTCAAAATCATCATTATGCCAAAGTGGTATAGTGGGGTGTGTATAAGCCAGAAATAAAGAGG